>QZGG01000853.1:0-96465 GCA_006409495.1 Sedum album | reverse complement strand
AAGCTGATACACGACTTGAAGAGACAGAGAGGGAGATAACAACCAATTCAAGGTTGTTGGAGATTCTTGTGTGGAAGACATGGGGCTGATTTCCAGGAGTAGGGGAGTGGAGGTAACGGTCACTAGACTTCCCTACATATACTCGGATGGAAAGCTGCCCATATGCGCGCGAATTCCAAGGAGCTTGAGTGCATACAATCAGAACTAAGTTGAGTTGCTGAGTTGCAGAAGGAAGCTCACCGGAAGACAGACGGAGTCGAAGGTTGGAAACCGGAGGGACTTGTCTGTTGATTTGAGGTTGTTGATCCGGGATCATCGAACCAAGAAACTCTGAGTGATAGTTAGCGTAGCTATTGCTGTGTACGAATTGTAAGTATTTGTACAGTCTATAGATTAATAAAATAATCTTTAGACGTTTCCGCTGTGTTTTACATTCGAGGTACTTGAACCTGCAAACTTGGTTTAGGTCCTTAACCGTTCCTAGACCTTGTCGGGTATTACTAATCACGGTCCTATCATCGCAGATACAACACGCGGAGTTGCACCCAGAGGAACTTCTGACTCATGATACATTTAAAGAAACATGCAAAAAAATTGCTTGCCATCGCTGTCCTGCTCTCAAGGCTGAAGGATGAGTAACATAGGATATATACATTATACACTAGAGTACCGAGTCCTTACACTCTATTATCGTATTTTTGCATTCTTATTTTGCAAGAACTACTGTAAAATATACTTTCTGAATCCTATTGATAAAAAATTATACAGAAATGAGTTAAGAGTAAGGCTCAAGTAAAACGGACATCTTAGTTGTAACATAAAACCTAATCCAATCATCCGATTCAAATAATTGAACGGGTATGATTTAAAACGAATTAGTAAATATAATTAGTATTTAATCATTAAAAATATAATAAATATATACAAAAGGGCAAATCAGTCACAAAAAATTCATAAGATTTAATCTGTTTCCTAAATATCAGGTAACACACGACTCAATTATCGGAGTCATTTAATCTCGGTTAGTTTGTTTCGTAGAATCGGACGAGAAAAAGAGGTAAGGTTTGAGTTGGTCGAATGAGTGCTTTTCGGTAGAGTATTTATTCTGTACAGTTGTCACATTTGTATTATTCTAATCAAACCGCTAGTCTGCTCATCCTTCTAATTTTGTTCCGGGTGTAAATTCAACATGAAGACACCTCTTCATCCTTTTAACTTTTAGCAAAGATCGGTTGTTTGATACCACTTAAACCTCATATAAATGTATTATGTCCAAGTACAGATTGTCTATCAGATGGAGAATGTTGCTGCTTACTGAAACCCAAAAAAACATAAATGCTGAACATTTTGGAAGAAATAGCACCTGCATGGAACCAAACAGCAGTCCAAAATCAATGTTTTCTCAATCCAGTACTCACTCTATGTCTATGTATGGCATTATGTCGTGAAAAAAGAAGTTATTTGTATTTGTCTTGTTTGGTTTATGAACCAAACGATACCAAATGCTGAACCAGAATGTCTAGTTACCTTTACTTAGAAAAATTGTATTCAATTTGTAGTTGACGTGTTTGGTTCATGAATCAAACATGTCAAATGATGAACCATGTCGTGTGATTGTCAAATTTTGTTTCTTGTTTCTTGATAACGAGTTTTTTCAAGAACCAAACCGTGTCAAAATTATGAATCATGGACTATATATCATGAACCAAACACTATTATATCATGAACCAAATATTATTATATCATGAACCAAACATTATTATATCATAAACCAAAACGATTATATTATGAACCAAACAAAATTATATCATGAACCAAAAATTATTATATAATGAACCAAATAATATTCATCAGGATCCAACACTATTATATTAGGAACCAAACACTCTTATGTTATGAACCAAACACTCTTATATTATGAACCAAACACTATTATATATTGAACCAAATAATAGTCGTGTAAAATTTAAATCTAAATTCAAGTTAATTGTATTACTAAATATCTCAACGTACCTAAAATTTTGGAAAGAAATCTGATAACTCAATTAATGAATAGAAAATCGGTTACCAAATAAAGAGGAGGGGATATATATGATATAATTAAGAATATATATTCTGATTTAAATTACATAGGTATCCTTTTATTATTAAATGTTATATATTTGAAAGATTAAATCTAACTATTAAATTATACAAAATGAAAGGTTTAGATATTGTTTTATGTCTCAACCTAGATGTCCCGTTTCATTTGATCCATTCTCAAAGCCACATTCCACTTTCCAAAATTACCCTTTGTTTTTCTTATAATTACTTTTAGTCATTTTTTGATTATAATATGTTAAAAACTTTATATAAATTAGATATGCACATATATTTCTGTGCATCAAAATACTAGTCAGTGTAAACCAGGAATGAAATGAAAGAGCGTAAAAACTGACATTTAAGATATTTTCGTTAAAATATCCCTAAAAAAACTAAGGGAAAATCCCGATCCTCGTCATATCTCCAACTATATATCGAGACCGTTCATCTCTAGATCATCAACGGCATAAATCCAACTGCATAAACCACACGGATGAAGTCTCTCAACCGTCGATTGGTAATCCCAATCCAACCGCTTCGATTCCTCCCCCTCTTCCATAAAATCAACCCAATCCTCCCACCACATTTATAACTCTCAAATCAATCCCTGAAGCCCTAGAAAACCCAAATTCATATCTCGAAAATGTCAGGACGTGGAAAGGGAGGCAAGGGATTAGGAAAGGGAGGAGCGAAGCGTCACAGAAAGGTCCTCCGTGACAACATCCAGGGAATTACAAAGCCAGCAATTCGTCGTCTGGCTAGAAGAGGAGGCGTTAAGAGGATCAGCGGGCTGATCTATGAAGAGACTCGTGGTGTGTTGAAGATCTTTTTGGAGAATGTGATTCGTGATGCGGTTACATACACTGAGCACGCTAGGAGGAAGACTGTGACTGCTATGGATGTTGTGTATGCGCTCAAGAGGCAAGGAAGGACTTTATATGGATTTGGAGGTTGATGATTGGATCGTTCATATTGCCGACTAGTTATGTTAAGTGTGTCTTGTTTGTTTAGTTAGATTGGCTTGAAGTTTGCAGTTGTAGATTTGTTTGATGAATTCCAGTTAACTTCTTCAATGGAAATGAACTTGCTCTTCTTCAATATTTTGAATTTTTTCAATTGTGCAAAGATGTTTGAAGGAAGCTAAATCCAACTGCTGCGGATCTTGTAGGTTCAAGATGATGCAAATTAAGACGTTAGTTTATTCGATATGAAACTGTTGTTTACTTGAAGAAAGTGTTCAATTGAGTTAACAGTATTCGGAATTTCTTCAATGTTACTGTAACACTGAAAACACGAATGTTGACGAATAAACATGAGCAAAATGCGTGAATGTTGTTGGAATAAACATGTGTAGGACTATTTAACATTCTTGTTTCAAAACGCAAACAAGTAGGTAATTGTGTCCCTGGCTATTGGTATTGTTTCCATGATGTTGCTCCAATGAAAGTCAAACTTTCCTTCAATACTCATTGCCTTCAGCATGATTGATAATACGAAAATGTTAACTAAATTATGAAAATAGTATATCGAGAACTTAACTGGCTGAAGAAAATAGTTCTGCAAAATTCAGTCAGAACAGATTAACCTACTAATGAACTGGGGTCTAGCATGACCAAAACAAATTTATTGGGATGACTGTCTCGGTCAGATCTGTCAATAATGTATGAGCAAACAACTTCATATTTTGGAAAAAGTCAATGCTATTAGATTTGTTTATAAAGGAGAACCTATTGGGATTTGGCATCCATATGAGACCTGACAAATGGTAAAATTTTACATTTTGTTCGAATCCGAATGGGGGCAGTGCAATGACAAAGTACATCATCCTAATAATGAATTGAAGAAAGTTTACGGTGGATATTAAAAATATAATGTATTTCTTGATGAAAAATAAAGTATATTATTTTTAAATATTCATACATCGTTCAAGAAATATTATATGTATGTTCATATTTGCCTCTACAACCGGAATTTCCTATAAAGAAACAAATGTGGAATTAGATGTTCATATTTGTTTTTCAGTGGGAAAATCCCACAAGTAAGGAAATGTACTAACAACCAAACCTAACTGTTTGATCTAGACACTTCAACAAGCAGTAAAAACCAAATCATATTTAATAGCAATCACACTCCCCAACCTATCTACATTTGCCACATAAACATATACATGTCACCTAACTGCCGCCACGTATGCAACTGAACTAACATACTTGCATTAAATTTTCCGGAAGACCCACCGCCTTTCTACCTTTATAAACTTCTCAACGTTTCCTCTCATCAGCACATAAATCAAACTTGAGATTATCTTAGCATATAGGAAGAACTAAAAGAAAAAGAAGCAGCGTTACACAGGAAAACTGAGAAGATGTTGAAACTTGGATTGGTTTCACTGTCAACAATGGCGCGGAATGGCCCTAGTGGGTTCGGAGCATCCACCACGGCTGAAGAGGTCACTCAAGGGATTGATGCAACAATGCTTACAGCCGTTGTCACTGGTACTACTCAATACTCATGTCTTTTTGCTGATTTAGTCCTTGTGAAATGTTTTTCATAAAATGTTTGATTTTAGAATTACATATAAATTTTTGGGAATGTCATGCAGGAGGGGCTAGTGGTATCGGTTTCGAGACATCAAGGATATTGGCACTACGAGGAGCACATGTTATCATTGCTGCTAGGAATACCTCAGGAGCTAATGAAGCTAAACAGAAGATTCTTAAGGAGATACCCAAAGCACGTATAGATGTGTTGAGACTTGATCTGGCATCCCTTGAATCAGTTAGAGAATTCGTTGATGAATTTATTTCTCTCAATTTGCCACTCAACATCTTAATGTATGTAATTTTGTTTTCTGAACTTTTCAAAAATTGGCACTAAAAAATCATTAAAAATAATGGTTTTGATTTTGCAGAAACAATGCAGGGATAATGTTCTGCCCCTACCAGCTCTCACAGGATGGATTCGAGTTGCAGTTTGCGACGAATCATCTTGGTATGAAATTCCTGTCACCTCATTTTCAGTAATTGTTTGGGAGAACTAATTTATGAGCATTTTTTGCAGGACATTTCTTATTGACAAACCTTCTGTTGAGTAAAATGAAGGACACAGCCAAGATTTCAGGCATCCAGGGAAGGATCGTGAACCTATCTTCGATAGCCCACCAGCATACGTATCCTGGAGGAATCAGATTCGATAAAATCAACGACAAATCAAGGTACCAAAATCAAAACTTTTATAAAAACTATTTTCTTTATAAAGATACCCAAAAGAAAATGTAAAAAAATGGGTCATGATTCTGCATCCAAACCCAAGTTCATTCATCTTCGACGCTTTTGTGTTATATTTATACAGCTACAATGATAAGAAGGCCTATGGGCAATCCAAGCTTGCAAACATACTCCATGCCAACGAGTTATCTCGCCGTTTAAAGGTATTTTACCTTGAAAGAAATAACTCAATCATCGAACAAAATATATGTTTTTGCCAGTCAATATTTGTGAATTTTTAAAAATGGCATTCTAGGCAGAGGGTGCCAATATCATTGTGAATTCAGTTCATCCGGGCTTGATACTGACGAACCTCTTCCAGCATCACGCAAAGTTAATGAGTAAGTTTGCCAGCTTGGTTCCTCCATTGGTACATGAAAGTAACACCTGCACAACATTAATGTGAATCTGAATGGTCTTGCAGGAGTTTTATACATGTTGAGTTTTTTTATATGGAAGAATGTGGCACAGGTGAGTAATGTTAAAATCTCCTAATATAACAAATTCTGGTACATGAATGTTGCCTGCAGCTGAACATCAATTTTTGTTAATCGCGTGCAGGGGGCGGCAACAACATGCTATGTTGCACTTCATCCGTCATTGAAGGGAGTGACTGGAAAATATTTCCTGGACTGCAATGAATCCCTTCCAAGTAAGGTGGCAAGGGATGAAAATCTGGCAAAAGAATTATGGAACTTCAGTAACAAGGCCTTAACTAGCTCGGAACAGACAAGTAAATAGAATTGTTTTAGACTTCATATTATAATACAGTTTTAAGTCACACAAAGGTGTCCTCCCAGCCTACTTGCATTTGCTTTTCTTAGTGTCGGAATGGAACTATTTTTCACCCCCTGCTCGGCAAGGGCAAGCTTCGGCTATTTAAATCCAAAATCCAAATGAGTAAAATATTTTCAGAAGTGGAAACCATGTTTTGTGGAGTAGAACATAATAACAGTGAAACTCTCGTCTATTATCAAATTTTGATCTTAAATGATTGAGAAGATATCATTAAATAAATGTCCTGTTAGAACCTAATTCAAATGACAAAATTATATGTAAAAGATAAATAAACGATGAATGATCGCATATAAAATATCACATATTATATAAATTAGAAAATAATTCTAGTTGTCTTTCTAATTTAATTGAATAATTTTAATTAGTTGTTTAATATACAAGTTGTGAGAATGGATCAAACAAAACAATGTATAAGAAAACGGATTAAATGAAACGAGATAGATTGGTTAAAATGTAAAATCAAATTCTAATTGTGCACTATATTTAATTAATGACCAGATTTAATTGTCTAAAATATTCACATTAAATAATAGAAAGGGTACATTAGTAATTGAGCAAAATCGAAATGTATTTAAAATATATTTACAATTATCACCTCCTTATTTTTTGGTAACCGATTGACAATTTTTATTTTTTGGATTCTGAACGGATCGACAAAATTCATAACCACCTTTTTCAAGCTTAAAAGCAAACACAATGAATTTTGAGATTAGAAGTAAAACACTCGACATACATTCTGATGAAACGTTGAATTCAATGCATTATTGATATACGAATTTACTACCATACATGTTTGATTCAGCTTTTGCACATTTTTGGTTCATGAACCATAACAATCAAGGTTATACAAAATTACACGGTTGGTTCAGCTTTTTTACATGCTTGGTTAACCATAACAGTCAAGGTTGCCAATAACAGAATCCTCTCCGCTTCTTCTCTTTCTGATCCTCTTGCACACTGTTTTTGAAAGATATTTAGTTTAGGGATATATTTGTCAAAGATAAACAATTCAGAACATGAAGACTTTATCAAGAATATTGTTTAGATAATCAAACGCTACGACTCATGCCAAAAACTACTAGTAATGTTCTCGCATCTAAATGGAGCAATACATATATATGGTTCACCGTTTGGTTCATGAATCGAAATATTCACTAAGAGATCACATGCACTTGAAAATAACTAACCATAGTGTTTCGGAAACCTCTCAGTCACCATTTTCGTCAAGTCCTGGTATATTGAATGAATTCAAAAACTTTTCAATTAGTTCAAACGAATTAAAACGAACCCTATGTGTATAGAGAGAATGTATCATGCGGATCCTCTCAATTTGGTGTACTCGTGGATCCCCTCTTGCACCCGTCGATTGCATTTTTTGGACGCACCAGATTGCGCCACGTATGTGCACACGTGCAAGTCACATGCTTTATTAATACGCTGGCACAATCTGGTGCATCCAAAAAATGCAATCGACGGGTGCAAGATTGTGCCAGCGCATTAATAAAGCATGTGACTTGCACATGTGCACATACGTGGCGCAATCTGGTGCGTCCAAAAAATGCAATCGACGGGTGCAAGAGGGGATCCACGAGTCCACCAAATTGGATAGATCCACAGGATACAACTTCTGTGTATAGATCTGCGTAGATATTGTGTAATACCTTTTGACAGAAGTCGAGGTTGTGTGTTTTCGGCTAGGATTCCGGTTTTGTCAGGGGTTGATTCGTGGCCGTCGCTAGTCTTTGGTTTTAGGGTTCTGCGAAATCAGTTTTTTTGAAATTCAATTAGTTTTGGGTTTCATCAAAATTAAGGTAACCGCTCAAATCAATTGTTTATTTCATGACTAATTTGCCCCTGATATTATTTTACTAATATATTTTAATTTAAATGATGATTTTGTTTTAAAATCTGATTTAGATCTCAACCGTACTTTCTTTCATGATCGAATGACCCATATTATGCTTTATGTTATATCTTATAAGTTAGTTTCACCAGATCCGTTCTCATTGTAAAATTATAAACAAATATTGTTGATTCATCAATTTTGATTGAATCAATATAAACAAACGATTCATATTTTATTTTTAATTTCAAAAGGTTAAATTTGCAAGCCTACACAATAAATATTTTACGAATGTTTTCATTTAAATCAATCTCTTAAATTATTTTAACCGTATATTAATCGTTGGATTAGATTAATCTGTGGTTGAGATTAAAGTTGTTTTTTATATAATGAGCGGTTGGATTTGCAAAAAAACCAAGTGGTTGAGATTGACGGTTATTTTTTTGAATCAAATCTCATCCGTTAGATTATTAGTATCAACGGTCGAGATCATGTATTACTATCTCATATTTATTTATCCGTCCCATAGAATCTTACCCTCTTATGTTAAAACATAATTATATTATTAATTGCTAATGTAATATTGTTTTATTGTATATATTTATTTATTTTTGACCCGTTGAAAAAAATTTCTGACTCCACCACAACAATTAAATGTCAGTAACTATAATGATTTTATAGACGTTACAAAAAACATAATGTCACATTGCAACAACTCCCGTAAGGGAGAGACACATGGTGCGTCCAGGGCGACTCGAACCTTACGCTCTTGTCTTTCAGACCAAGAGCATGACCATTAGATCACCGATCGGTTGATATTTCGATCGATTATTTGCTTCATATCTTATGAATTTTTGTTTCGTTGCTCGAATTTTATTGTTATTTGATCTATTTATTTGTGATGAAGATTTTATTTATCAAGATGTATGATATGATGCATTATGGAGGAAAAATGGTTCAAATGAGTGAAGAATTCAGCAGAATTACAATCTGAACAGCTTGACCTCCGTTCCTTATACATCTTGTACAAAACTCATATGAAGTGAAAATTAAGAAAGCTATATACCATTGGAAAGCTATATACCATTGGAAAGCTGATTCAATTATCTACATCTATCCTCCCAAAAACAAAACAAATATAGATTGATTTTGAGTTAGCTAGATTAAAGCTAAATCTTATATAGTGCACAAGTTTAAGTTTGCTCCTTGGATGACCCGAAAACTTTGGTTTATAAATTATTTTTGAATTGCATTTGGAATCTCTTAGTCACTGACTTTGAGGTACAAAAATACGCAACGTCAATCACCACCCCTTATGCGCACAATAATGATACTTTGTTTGGTTACTGTTGTAGTTATAATCTAAAAAAATAATTCATTCTTCTAATTTGATGAAAATAATTACAATCTATTACGGTAACTTATATCTAAATATAATTTTGGGTAAATTACAGGTGACTACCTGTATAATAGGTCATATTCTCTGGAACCACCTGTTTATTGTAATATTGCATTCAACTACCTTTATAATCATCGTCGTTACCAAACAACCATCTCTGATAACGAAGAGATGATTAATGATAACATAAGTGATTATAGAGGTGATTAAATGATAACATAAGTGATTATAGAGGTGATAAACTGTAAACTCATATATTATATTGATGGTGTATTGTAGTAAAATATTATTTTTATATTAAAGAAATAATATATTTAACGAAATTTTTGACGGAATAGTGATATGTGTTTGTTTGGTAACGACAAACGTTATACAAGTGGTGGAGTGCAATATTACAATATACATGTGGTTTCGCTGAATATGACTTATTATATAGATGATCATCTGTAATTAATCATAAATTTTTTGATAGTTCGAATTGTAATTTGGAAATGAAAAAAGTTCAGACCCCTTTTTGTAATTTCATGTTAAGAGTTATACGTGAACTTGATTCGCTAATTTATCCTCACACAGATCGTGTGCTCTCTATCCTCAGCCGTCGATCCTTTCCTATCTAACGGTCCTTACTTCACACTCTCCACAAAAAAATTCATTATAAACAAACACAAGTAAAATAACTTCAACACAACACCGAGTATTTATCGCGAAGCTAATCAGAATCCGATCCGTCAAAATCGTCGCCGATCAACATGGACTCAACTCCCAAAACGAAGAAGGGAGCTGCCGGAAGGAGGGGAGCTGGTCCGAGGAAGACTTCTGTCTCTCGATCCTTGAAAGCTGGTCTCCAGTTTCCGGTCGGTAGGATCGGAAGGTACCTTAAAAAAGGTCGATATGCTCAACGTGTCGGATCTGGCGCTCCCGTGTATCTCGCTGCTGTTCTAGAGTACCTCGCTGCTGAGGTATTGATAATATTCACTTCGATTTCTAGGGTTTCATTTTATAAGTATTTGTATTAGGGTTTGCGTTGACTTGGACTTGTAATTAAAATGTTGATTTAATGTTTTGAAATAATTAGGTGTTGGAGTTGGCTGGGAATGCAGCCAGGGACAACAAGAAAAACAGAATTATCCCGAGGCATTTGTTGTTGGCGATAAGAAATGATGAGGAGTTGGGAAAGCTTTTGTCTGGTGTGACGATTGCACATGGAGGTGTATTGCCAAATATTAACCCAGTGTTGCTTCCTAAGAAGACTGGAAAGGCCGATACCGCTGAGGGCAAGTCAGCTGCTAAGGCTACGAAATCTCCCAAGAAATAGTTGTCTAAGAAAATAAGATGTTAGGTCTTTGATGTTAATGATGTTATGCAATTGTTGGGCGTTGTTATTGTGCAAATGTAGGATTTCTAAACTTTTTGCTTTTGTTGAACATCTTCATTAATGCGATCTAGCTTTGACTTGTTCATTTGTCCTTACGGATATGACTGACTTGAAAGCTATAGTGATGTGAAATATGGATTCTTAATAGTAAAATTGTTTCTTGACTGTTTTGCAGTTTGTTTCCTCATTGTTGTGAAAGTTGCAATCTTTTGTTCTACTCAAGTACTATGTGATACCTCTAGGTTTGTTAGTTTGCTGGAAAGGAAGTCATAGCGACCACGCTAACTTCCTTTGTTCGCAACATACTGGGATAGAACAGGACAGATATTTACTTAGATGTGCTTAAAAACAATTGGTTTAAGGCTTTCTTGGGTCCATACCCAGAATTCAGAATGATGAAGGGTTGTTGATTAAGTGGCCAAGAGTTACACTGAATCAACTTGGCATCAAATATCCTTGTTATGGTGTTTCAAGTGATGGCTAAAATAATTAGATAGTGTAAATAGCTGCTAGAGATGTATAAAATAGGTGTCAACATACTGTAAATTGTCTGTAATTGAAAGCAAAGCCTTTTAAACATAATGTGAATTTAGGTTGCAGAATTGTGGAAAGATGGGTTCACTTAAGGAGCACATTAATGTCAAGTCTGCAATATTTTGCATTCTGCAACTTTTACTGATATTACAACTTTTTTCATTGCCTTGGTGATGGTGTGTGGAAATGGTAATTAACACATGCCAAATTATATATACTACTTCCTCCGTCCCACTATGTTTGTCCACTTTGACTATTTTATACCTCACATATAATCAAAAAGATGGACAAACTTTGTGAGACGGAGATAGTAATTAGGTAATTTAGAGTTATTTTGAAACTTTGTGTGAAATAAACTACATATAGTATGTACAGAACTATTTTGAAAATTTTCATCATCATTGTGAAATATAACCATAACCAAAAGTCATTTCTCAACGACATACGTATTGTATCGGCCACAAAACATACACGCTAGACATATAACTGTGGTCCTTTTGTTTTGTAGTAGTAGTGTAGAAAATAGTAAGTACTTCAAGTCTTATCTTAATCAGAGGAAATGCTTAACATTATAAGCAAGGTGACAGTCTGAAGTCTGAATGCCAGGACCCGGATGCCTAGCGCCTTAAGGTCTCGACCACATAATCTGCATACAGATTCCTACATAGTATAAGAAACAAAACTGTTATCTGTATGTTTTCAATGGTGTTAACTTTCATTAAGGGTTCAACCAGTCTCACAATGAACTAAAGTTTAATATGATTAGCAAGTGGGAGCTTGAGAGATAATAAGGAGACGGTTTAGCTTACATCGAGTGTTTTACAGCATCATAGGCTGCCGAGGCTGGCAGAAAATCATTGACAGCTACTTCCTTGTTCTCATTTTTCTTGTCTGATAATTTGTTAAGCACACACAGCAAGCTAAGCAATGAAGAAACAAATCAAGATTGTCAGATACTCAAATGTTAGACGTGTTGACAATTTCTATAATCAGGATACAGTCTTCAAAGAAACGACGAATCTCAGCCAGGCGATGTGGTGCAAGTTCCTTGATATCAGTGTAGTGGCGATATTCAGGATCATCAGCGCAGACAGCAATTATTTTGTCATCTTTTTCTCCCTACATAACTTGAGTCAGTTACTATCGAATGGTGACTCCTTAACAGTAACATTCGGCATAACAAGCATGAGTGCAGATACATACTTGATCAATCATGGGCATTAAGCCAATGGCTTTGGCACGAAGAAAGCATCCAGGTAAAATTGGTTCCTGTAGAGAATAATTCAGGGGAAAAAATTAAACAAGTCTAGCCTCCATGATGAAAAGCTATATAGCCATTGAGTTTCCATGGCCAGTTAAATGTATATTTATTCCTGCTCATGCTCGAAAAGAATATTAGGCTGAGACCTAAAAACGAAACAACTCAAATTCGAACCTGCATCAGAACCAGAACATCAATGGGATCACCGTCTTCACACAGAGTTCGGGGAACAAAGCCATAGTTTGTGGGATACACAACTGAAGAATACAATACACGATCAACCTGCAGGGTTACATCAATGTTGACAGTTAAACCCGTAGTCAACACACGTAATAACAAAGTACACAGCGTTAAAAGTAAGTCAAACCTTGATCAATCCAGTGTTTTTGTCAAGTTCATACTTCACTTTGCTTCCTTTCCCTATCTCCACAACCTGAAATTTTTACAACAAAATGCAACCGGCACTCTGGCATAAGAACTGGGCCATACCTAAAACTATTTTTCGTTCACATGCCACATTTTACGAATAAGACCCACGTTGAAAGAAAATACTTTGACAACAAGCGTTACATATATTACGGAAATTTATTATGTAGAAATATGTATAAGTAAGACATGTCTTACACAGTTAAATATCACTGGAGCTTCAGGTCCTGTAAAATATTTAATGTAACATAAAAATTATATTCAATAGATGCCAAAATGATAAATAAGTCCAAAGCAGTTGTTGCGTGAAACAGCATACCTATCTCCAAATCATGCCAAGGGTGTGCTGCAACTGATCTCCTATTCAATGACGATAATATGCGCTCATTGAGAACAGGATGCATCTTCTTCTGATAGACTCGAGGCTTGACTTCAGTTTCAATTGGCGGAGACATAACTTGAGGTAAATCTAGCTATATATTGTACCGACAAAAAGTAGCTTACTAATCAAAAACATTGAATGGAATATTTATCATCTTACATTCCTAACTAAAATACATATTTGTAAATAGAAATGTGTGCTAAAGTTGGTTAGGATTATTTTTCAGTATGTTACAAAAAAGAGATAATAGAGCAGATGCAGACCAGAAGAATATCTTGAGCAACTTCACAATCCATATGGAATCAGGACTGACATCAACACATAATCTCGTCAGTTTTCATTAGATATTTATTTGAAAATTGTTCCAAAATCAGGTAAGAAGAACGAGTTGTTTATAAGCTATTTAAAGCGACAGATCTGACGAGCATAAGATGAAAAGAAGAAGGTAACGGCAGCGGAGAAAGAGCGTACCTGGAACGGAGGCGAGGAGGAGGAGGTAGAGAAAGAAGGAGATGAAGTGAATTTGAATTTAAGAGGAGGAGAGATTTGGTAGGTATAATTAATTAGAAATGGAGTAAAGGAAAAGCTGCTGTTGGCTGTTGCTGCTGCATATTTACGCTTCTCTCTTTTGCTTTATGCCTTCTTCTAATCTTCTTCTACTTGTTTTAATAAATATCCGAATAAAAACGGAATATTTCTTTTTCCTGTCAGTCCATTCCTCAACTGGCGCGACCACAGCCAACCACACATTTTATTATCATAAAAAAATCATTCCATGTAGATTTAACTTAAAGGAAGAGGACTTTTGGATGTCATTGCTTGAATCTTGAAGTGATGCAAGATTGTTTGGATATTGATGGATGATTGAAGTTTATTGGTGGTAGTGGCTAGATGACTTGTGCTTTCAAAATATTAGTTGTACTATATATGAATATGTAATATCTTATACTCAATTGTAAATCCACCCATAAAAAAACGGGAGAGGACCTTCATCTTTAATAATACAATCTTTATGACCAGCAGGCCAAAGGTAAGTTATCCTTCAGTTAGTATTTGTTTTGTTTGGTCATGTACTGTTGTCATCGTTGTTGATTTTTTGTGAATTTTAATGTTATATTGATTTTGAAATTGAGCTACTCTATTTTCTATAAATTTTCGGTTGATGTTCATAACAATTTAGCTTAAATATATTTTGTTTCAGATTAGCTGATTAGTGTTCAAAAAGAAATAATAAAGACACACAACTGGTAATTAGTTATTAGGGCTTATTCTTCAAGATTGGTGGGAATATTTTACTATTGTCAAGTTCAAGTATAAGCTAGACTTACACGTTACATGACCATATGTTTTGTAACATGCTACTAATCTAAACTGAACACCTTACAAATTCCTTCTGTGTAAGTACTAATCTCATGCCAATTAACCATCACACTTGCACGTTACTCACTTACTTTGCAACAAACTTGACACAAACAAGTGACACCCTTCTACTAAATTCTCAGATTTTGACATGCAAAATATGGTAGTATTCTTTAAAGAAATGCGTCAAATAAAATTTGTAATCTAAGCAAGGGACAAGTTTGAAATTCTAGCTATATTTTACAACTTATTTTTACATAGAAGGGTTTGGGGGAATTTAGAACTGATTTGCATGAAAATCTAAGGTTTTTCAATCAAAAAAAATTGAAGGTCTACTTCACCATTAGGATTTATCAACTTATTTCTACCTTTTGGGGTTATTGAACTGTTCGAGTTATAAACATTAAACAGATGGAATTTTTTTTCATTTTTATAACTTAAAAAAACAATTACATATGAAGATATGAATCCAAAAGTAGTATTGATAAATCTGATATATAGTTGTACTCATTTCATAGTAGAAATTCGTCCGTCAAAGCCTTCTGTCAGACAAAAAAAACTTCTGCCTCAAAATAGAGAAAGCTGCCGGAAACTCTATACCTTTGACCTCCGCCCATCTCGCCGTTACCGTCTTAATCAACTGATCTCCTTACGCTCCAAATCCTCCTAGTGGGCTTTGTCACATTGGATACATAAAACTGAATATTAATAATACAAATAAAATGGAAATTATAAACAGCAGTTATTAGGAAAGTTGTACACTTATAATATATGTCGGTTCATCTACCAACAACAATAAGTCAAACTCAAACAACCTAACAGTCTTCACACCGCAGCCGATGGATAGATGTCTTCTTCTGGAATGTATGTATTTGAAAGCTTCAGAGGCCATTCCTGATTGCCCTATGTCACATTCGATTGCGTCCGAAGTCGTAGCCTACAATTTGCAAACACTCCAAATTAAGTCGTGTTAGAAAGTGTTTAGTACACTATGTTTTACTTGAGAAATAACATGTTTTGTTTGCATTATTAAAAGCTGTATATTTTCAAGTTGTTGTAATTGAAACCATTATTTTATACCCACGTAAAAAACACACCAAAAACATTCAAAATCATTTGACAAAAGTCGAGACTGTAAGTAACATCAACGAGTCAATCATTACTATGGATGTCACATAAGCAGCCTTTACTTCAAAAAATTACTACTAATTTTTTTTAAAAGTTGATGGCTTGAACTTGAGGATCATGCCTCCTTGCCTCAAGGTCGAGCCTCCCCTGCACCGTTACCTCTGCTCTGTATTATCTGCATTTATTTTGCCTTTCCGGCATATCGGCCACTGTACAGTTTCACCTATTCTTCCTCAAAAAACTGAAACAGATTACTAGAGAAGTCCCAATAAACAAAATTTGATATCTACGCTACGCCAAAAAACAATCAGGCAGGCCTTTCATCACCAATGCACTTATATACTTGACCTTTGCGGCCTCGATCCAACATCTCCACGTTCAGCACTCCCTAACTCTTCATCATATAACATTTCGAACTACTTTCTTCAACTGCAAAAATGCGTCATTTAATAAAGTCTTTTTTTCTTCCATCAATTTCAGTGATTCAAACCGGCAGCTTTGTGCTCTAGTCACTATAAATAACTCTTCCGCCCCGAATTCCTGTAACGCGTGTTGAGTATGAAAGTGTTATGTTTTTTTCTGTTCTGATATCTGTTGGTTCTTTGATAGGCACATTTTTGAAGCTAGGCATATTCTTGCCGATGCGCGCTGTGAATATTGAATACACTGGCCTGTGGTCTGAAAATCTGGTCTCATTTCTATCATACACTATCTGCTTTAACCCATCTCCCCTCCATAATATTCTGTCACACCTGTTCCCAAAAATCATCACAAGTTAATAAAAAAGTCTAACTACAACTACGCGAAATCTTAATCTATACATGTGATGCACATGATTTTTCTGCAAAGCGCGCCGGACACTTGCACTTGCCGTAAACCTGGGATGTGCATTATCACACAGAACCTAGCGTATATCTAACTTAACAAAATTTCCAGCAAGTTTGCTTAACTAGTATCCAATGTTTATATATATTCTAGTTTCCGAACACTGATTTCTCAGGTGACAGGATTCTTAAGTTATTTCAACTCGAACTAGAGGCGGCAAATTTTTGATTATTTTTCATTCTTTTGTTTGTGTTTGTCATGATATAAATTAAATCTTGTGAATGAAACATTAAAGAAAACTTGTAAACGTAGTAATCAGGTGGGATTTGGGATGTTACCATGCTGGAGTTCTCGGCTTTTCTTTGGGTGCAGAACTGTGGCTAACATATTGATCAGAATCAGGAAGGTATTTGTATGTAGGTGCAAATCTTATGGTGCCTTCCTCCCATCCCGTGAACACTCTTCCAGCTCTTTGCTCCATTCTCAGCTGCGTCATCATCATTAACAAAATTAAGAATTTTACGCAAAAACCAAGTAATAAAAGTAGGACTGTTAGTGATTTTAGTGTCTTACTTGATCTTTTTCCAGCAAGGTCTGCCAGTCATTCAGTTTCAGTAGTTCATGTGTTTCCGCTTGATCACACGCTAATCGGTAGTTCAAATCCCCAAGCCAGATCACATTGCTGCAAAAAAAGAAAAAAAAAGTCTCAAAAAGTTTTCCTTGTCGCAAGAAATTCAAACAGTACTAAGAATAAGATACAGGAACTTACTCATGATCTAAAATCCCATCCCTATACGGCCTGCCAAACCGCGTCTTCCTCAAAATCTCAAGCACATCCAAGTTCCTCCGAACTTCATTACCTTCCTTCTCCCCCGACGCCAAATGTGTACACACGAAGCAGAAGTTCGCGCTGCCTAACTTCACACTAACTGAAACCGAACCCTGCGAATCAAATTCAAAAATAAATCTCAAAAATCTAATGACATCAATAATTAATATTATCACGTTTAAAATTTCCAACATGTTCCTAAAATCTAACAAACCTTATTTCCGAGGTAACCCATGATGCCTCTTCCAACACATGAAACCTTGATATCCCCAACTTGTCCGATCAGATCGGATCGAACCCACACGCACAAAAACAACCCTACCATCTGCTTGCTCACGGCCAACCTATACTCGGGGTGACTACTCTTCTCCATCTGGTCCAAATTGTACTTGTAAAATCTTTCAAACTCAGCATTGAATCTACGGAGCTGTCAGGTGAGTTTAAGGCCTCGTCATCGCGTGTGTTTAATGTTCGACGTATTAGCGAGAGCCACTCGTTGCTGGACCACTGTCCTCCGCGACAAGAACATTTACCGCGTTCAATGGAACTATTTCTTGAAATCTGTAAAATCCAACATTCATTGTTAATGAGTATGCTCTGTTTATGTTCAGTTCTGGAAGATGAGATATTGAAAAAAAACGAACCCAAGAACGTAAACATCGGCCGGATCATCTGGGAATTTAAGGAAGCTATGAAGATCGAGATCTTTGGGTGGGGATTTTCCTCCAACGTTCCACGTCCCGACAAACATCCTGAGATTCTGAGACTCATTCGTTGTTGCTGCTGTTCTGGTTTTGTCTTCTACTTTCGAGGGCTTGAGGTTAAGTTCTCTGTCTTCAGATTCCCAATCTTCAAATCCAACAAAATGTCAGAGCGAGTGCAAAAAACACACAATGATCAATTTGAATATTGAAGAAAAGATATGGATGAAATGTACCTGAGAAATTATCAGGTACAACTAGATAGCAGCTTCCATCAGGGTAGCTCTTTCTTCTCTGGGGGACGTAGTAATCAGAGTCAAAATCGCTGTGTCTGTCTTTGTGACTTAACCATTTCTTGGCCACCGACCATGATTTCTGCACAATCAAAATCGATCAGCAACTGGGTGATGACACAGATTGCATAATAAAAAATGTGAAGTGAATAAGTTGAAGGATGTTGCTGAACCTTTATAGGTGTGAGATGGTGGTGCAAGTCGTGCATGATGTATCGACAATGGCTAGCTAGCTAATACAACTACACTTAAGAATGCCGGATGGAATAGCAGAGCAGAACAGAGCAGTGCAGAGCGGAGGGGAGAAAATGAAGTTGGTATTGTAATCGTATGATAATATTTGAATGTGAATAAAAAGGCCGAAACGTGATGGAGTGGACGACCAAGTTGCAAACCACTTCTCACTTCATCAGGAGCTCTTTAATGGAGTAATTATATTTAACTTTTATAATGAATGCAAATATCTCTACCGTATTATGGAAAGCGCAAAGATTATAAAATAAAAGATATTTAAAGTTCTCATCATAGAAATTCTACTGTTCAATTACTTCCGCACATCTTCTCATGTATTTCCACTTTTCTATAATGCACTATTAATAAGGTGCGCACAAAAATATGTGCAATCAATTATATATTTATATTAGAAGTTTTAGTAGTTTATCGTAAACATATGAAAAATGTTTTACAGTATATAATTACTACTAAATGAAACATAAGTATTACAAGTTTGGATTCTCACTGAGTTTAAATTAAATTACTAAATTATTTTGATTTTTAGTTTAATGACTTTTGGACCAAATTGCAAAACAAGCTAACCTTACTACTAACATTGTTTACTCCAATTTTTTTCACCATCTTCATCTTTTGACTGTTTCTCTTGATGTTTCAGAACTTATATTATTTTTAAATTAGGTCTACAAGTCACTTACTAGAAAAGGAAAGTGTATTTTTAATTAACATTTACAAAAATGTGTATAAAGGTTGTTTTCTTACTATTCATTTCTATGTTACTAATATGTCCTGAGAGTAAATGCTATTTAATTAATACATGTGATATTATTAACATGCTTGTTTACAAAAAATATCAAATTAATTCATTGTGTTTTTTTTGGAAAATTTACTGTCAAAAGATTGGAAATTGTTTCTAACTTTTAATTTTTTAGTCATTAAGTAACAAACTAATGTTGTTTACAATGATGTTAACTCTAAATATCTATTTCAGTCAACTTGGCCATTATTTTATTCACATGACAAGTCAAATTCTCTCGAATCACCTATTTTCCACACTAACCCTTCCGCCGCAAGATGAATTTGATGAAGACACGATGAAGCCCTAGCAAACATGTGTCATCTGTTAGGAGGAAAGCCAGACCTAACTATTTAAGAAAAATGTTGTCAAACAAGTTATTCCAAAATAAACCCAAACCCCTGAAAACAAGTAGCTGTGTTACAGCTTATCATAAATACATACTCATACGTGGCTTGGCTACTGTTAATCATCGATCATCTTCAGCCTTGATATCTTGCATTTTACAAGTACATGTATATTCATGCATCCAAATCTTAAAACTTAAACAGGGACCTCTCATGGAATTATTATGTCTCCATGAGTTTAGTCAACTCAAGACATCTAATCAGTCGATTCAAGATTTGTAACAAAAATGATAACAATATTGATTTGAGGTTTTGTTGGTAAGTTCTGGTATCAATCGATTAATTTATGTCATGTGCTTCAAATGTCGAAAAATGTCCAATGTTGAGTATCGTTTTCTTTAGAGGAGTTTAATGTGTTCTATCATATGATGTAACATGGTAAAAACATCCTTTATTTATGATCTTGTTAGAATTATGATCTTAGCAGTCATTTCTTAGATGTGATCAAGTTGCAATTGTGTGCAAAATCAATACTTATGAGAAAAGTTGAATTTCGCTAGTCAATAGTATGTGATTAAGTTGTAAAATTCATGATGTAGTGTTATCTTTTATTAGAGGTTTGCTCATGTGGATTCATTTTTTTTATGGATTCGTGAATCCCATTTTGCATTCGTTGATTGCTATTCATCAATGTCTAATATTGCACCACGTCATTGCACATGTCATTTGCAATATCACGTGCAAAATATGTGTAACTCGCATGTTTCATTAATGTGTTTGCACAGTCTTTTACATTGATAAAATGCAATCCACTAATGCAAAATAAGCTTTTCGAGTACATCAAAAAAGATGAATAAATGAGTAAACTTCTCTTTAAATATTATAATGTTGCTGGTAAAAGTAACATTTTGACAATGATCTTAGTAGTCATATCTCTAGTGAGATTGTATGACGTAGCAACCGTGCGCTAAATTCTTTTCTTATGAGATGTGGCTCCAACGAGAATTGGGAAGCAGCAGTCCTCGATTGCCTTTCGCAATTTTTTGTAAGGTCACACAATTCTGGAACAGAGAAGGGCAGTAATCAGACACTACAAAATTAATTGAACGAGGGTTTAGGGTATTGCGGTTCTTTCGTCCCATACTCCAATGTATATGAAGTGTGTGTGAATGTTTTAGAGCACGCGGCAACCTCAGATTATTACTCTCAAGTCTCACCAATAGGATCTAAGGGACAAGGGCTCAGTCGATCCCTTCCTATTTGTTAAAATTTAAGTTAAAATTTTATGATTTTACACTGAAAAAATCATATTAGAAACTTTTAAACGAGGAATATAATATAATCGTATTAGAAAGTTAGTTAAGGAAATTAGTGTCCTTGATATTAGTGTAAAAGTGCAACTGAACTAATTAACTGCAGATGGGTGTTAGGTCAGTGGTTAATATGTTCTATTCTATGGCTCCGGTTCAAGTTGATTTTCCGGTCTTTCGATGATATAAGAGTATGTTTTATAAAAAGAACATATTAATAAAGTGGCAAGGACGCTGAAAGGGGTGGATGAGTGGGTGGACATGAGAACAAGACCAGACAAGATTTTGAATTTGAAACTTTGCTAAACACTTTAAAAATAGAATTCTTAATTTGATCGAGTCTGTCGCACAGTTTTTTCCGCATCCAAACGAAGGGAAAAGCCTAGTAAAATCCCTAAAAAGACAGAAATTAAATATATTATCAAGTCAATATAGGTTGGAATAATGTTGCTTGGCGCGTAGAACAACAGTCTTATGCATGAGTAACATTCTTACACGTCCTTGATTGGTGTGGTGACAAGAAACCTAGCTAGATTCACTTTTTTATGTTTTTATCATACCCAACCATACCATACGTAACCCTGTTGCTTCAATGCCCTAAAGGTTAATTACTTCGCTGGAGATAAACTGCAGAATATGATAAAACACACAATTGTCAAAAGTACACTCCCACTGCATATTTTTCTATAGGTAAAAATCATTCTGATCCAAACAAAAGTGTTGACATGTTTCTAGATGCAAGATATGAAATTTAAGGTGTCATGAAATTGCTGGTCAGTTTCCCGCAGGTGCAATGCGAGCGAGAAAATCAAGTGCGCAACTCAGATCTCATAAAGTCTGAATTTAACAAGTTGATTTATTCATCAAGTAATTTTTTGTGAGCGTTCGATACAAAATTTAAACAAATGACTCTTAAGTCTCTAACAATGAGCATCATCATCATCATGATTTGTTTCTTCAACACATGAATCGTTGGTCCGCAGCGATAATGCCACATCTCCTGATCTCAATCATAAACATTCAAGGTGACCTTACGTTGGACTTGGTTTCTGGTTTCGGAAATAATAACAAAAAAGTTATTTAAAGATAAGCAGAAATGTTATAAAGTTCGATCAATAATATGTAGCTTCTGTTTGGAAGTATGTTCACCAGCATTATCTTAGTGGAAGATTTGATTAAAATTAAAATAATAGTATAAAACTGTCGAAGGCATATTAAGAAGAATAAAAAAATTGGTGGTTAGAAAAAAATAGGGCACGAACGAATCCATGGATGTGATTTCGCTTCCAAAAATCTCTCGTAATCAAAATTCAAACCAGACGTGAGATCGATCAATAAGTAGCAATTTGCAATGGCGTACGTTCTGACAACTTAATTGACAGTCACAAGGGAGGGCAGCCAACGAAACCCATCTTCAAGTGGATTGAATCCGAGTGAGTTCGCGATTCTTTATTTGAAATAAATTGAAGCAACACGTATTCGACATGATTTTCGATCTACATAACATTTTTCCTGACATATTATAAATATAATGCAACAATCACTGACAACGTCGTCACGGTTCCACAAAAATACGACACTTATTATGTGAAAATATGATTCATACGACAGACATATACGTCGTGATTCTTCTTAATTATTTTTATTCTTAGATTTCTTATCACCTGCCACGTAAAAGATGTAAATAATCATTCAACGTGACAATATGCTTCATATATTATGCTCCATATAATATTTAGATATGAACATTCGTTTGGTGATGTATAGTTCACAAATGTATAAATGATGGTTCATGAATCATGCTTCATTGATTTCTGAACTATAAATTTAATGAAATTTGTCGTATGATGTTTGGTTCATGAATTTACAAATCATGATTCATTGAAATTTGAACCATAAAACTAATGAAATTTGTCATATGATGTTTGGTTCATAAACAAATGATGGTTTACAAATCATGCTTCATTGAAATTTGACCCATAAAACTATTGAGATTCGTCCGATGAAGTATGGTTCATAAATTCGTTTGGTGATATACAGTTCACAAATTTATAAATTATGGTTCGTGAACGATGCTTCATTAATTTATGAAATATACATCTAATAACGGCTAACTGACGGAACAATAGTTACTTGAAAATACGACATACAAACTTGATCGTCCACTGATTTTGTGGTCGAATAATTCAAAAGATCAGTTACCACAATTTAAGGGATAAATATGAAAATCTTTCGGACAAATATTTGATATGCGAATTTAACATTTATTTAAAAATAAAATTTTATCTGATTATTATGAGTTGTTGGAATTGCTACAATTTGTTTATAATTTATACGAAAATTAACTGTTTTTATTTGATCCTTTCCGTTATCAATAATATAGATGTTTATAAAACCAACCAACCTCTAGGCTAGTTTCTATAGAATCTTCATTTAATTCATTTGATGCTTTATATTTGTCCAAAAATATATGTCAAAATGCGGTTCTTTTTATATTAATAATATATCATTATTTTCATTGTAGCAGTGTTTTAATGCTTTGTTACTGAAATAATGGAAACTGTAATACATTTGCTTTCCAAAAATATTATTTCATTTTGAACAAACATGTTATCCATTAAAATGTTTCGGTGAGAAATCCTAAATGATACAATATCGATTAATTAAATAAACAATCATTTTCTGTATTTTTAAAAACGATTTCAATAACAAATGAAAATTAATAAAACGACATTAATGAATAAATTGACATACGCACAATTTATTTAAAAATATAATATAATTTTAAATATCAAACTAATAAAATTATCGATTAAAATTATGTCCTCTCAAGTTTCATTATATTCCTATACATATCTATACTATTAATAAAACGTAAAGGGTCCTATTGTCAGTTACTTTTTGAAGCCAAATTTTGGTTTCCAATAATACCTCTAATTTTATAAATATTTACTTTATTTAATAAAAAAAATTCATAACTCTAAATATAACAAAATTATTATATTTGGTCACTTTAAATAAATTATAAAAATCATAATATGATAGATCTTAATGCACAGATACTGTGCACGGATTTACTAGTTAATTAATAACCATTTTATTAGACGCGAGTTTCATTTCATCATAACTTCCAATATTTACTTATTTATTAGGGATTATTGCCGAAAACCACCTCTTATAGGGCGTAATTGTCGACAGCCACCCCTTATGCATTTTATTGCCGAAAACCACCTGTTGTTCGTTTCTTTTTTGCCGAATCACACATTCTAACGTTTTCCGTTCAATTAGTGTTAAATCTCCGTTAGATGGATTAATTAGGCATTAATTAGGTTAATTAATTAGGTTAATTCAATTAATTAGGTTAATAAAATTCAATTAATTCAACCCCAAATCTCAACAGGGATAATTGCCGAAAACCACCTCTTATAGGCCGTAATTGCCAAAAACACCCGTATCTCTAAATTCTCTGACCCTTTTTTTATTTTATACAATATTTCACACTTTTGTATTACTCCGTCTGTCTATCTAATCGACCAATTCAATTATTAGATTATTAGAAATAAATGGTTGAGATGATGTCCTACTGTCCTACGTATAAATGGATGTCCTCCTTGATCTCTTTCCATCATATATATATAGGGAAAGTATCATGTGGATCCTCTCAATTTGGTGGACTCGTGGATCCCCTCTTGCACCCGTTGATTGCATTTTTTGGACGCACCAGATTGTGCCAACGCATTAATGAAGCATGTGACTTGCACGTGTACATTTGTCATGTGCACACGTGATGTGCACATGACAAATGCACATACGTGGCGCAATCTGATGCATCCAAAAAATGCAATCAACGGATGCAAGAGGGGATCCACGAGTCCACCAAATTGAGAGGATCCACATGATACAACCTCTATATATATATATCCATCTATCGTATATATAAAGCACAAAGAGTCTCATTTTACCCTAACTTCTTTCATATTTACTTTATTTCAATCGAATATAGTAATTGTTGCACAAAGAGTCTAATATAGAATATAGTAATATATTTCAATCGATATGCAAATAATTGTGCATCAAACAACTAGGTTAAACCACCCGTCGGAGATTGCCGAAAACCACCTCTTATAGGCCGTAACTGCCGAATACCGCCCCTTATAGGCCGTAACCTAATTAATTGAATTAACCTAATTAATTAACCTAATTAATGCCTAATTAATCTATCTAATGGAGATTTAACACTAATTAAACGTTTACCGTTAAAATGTGTCGGTCAACAAAAAACAAACGAACAAAGGGTGGTTTTCGGCAATAAAATATATAAGGGGTGGTTTTCGACAATTACGCCCTATAAGAGGTGGTTTTCTGCAATAATCCCTATGTATTATGAAAATAAAATAATGTATAGAAAATCGTCAAAATAACTTCCCATTTGCTTAGGGTTTTTACATTACAATCTGCGGCACTGTTCCGATTACCATGAACTCGGTTTACCAACTCCATCGCCACGCCCCTCCGCCACCACTCCAACTCTCACAACACCGTCCATTTCTCTCGAAACCCATTTCACCCATCATCAGAATAACGCGTCCGTCAACATCCCTCAAGCTCCGCTGCATCAAAGCTTCCACCTTTTCATCCCCAAAACCCCAAATTCACAAAACCTTAATCCGCTACTCGTGCATTGCAATCGCTTCTGCGGCACTCCTTATCTCCAATTTGACCCACAGAATCCTCCCTGCCTTAGCCTTACCCATCGCTCCTCCCTCACATACTGTGGAGTCGGTTGAACAAGGTGCTGTTGATGAAGAGAAAGAGAAGAGCTTAGAGGCGCTTGTTGCTTCGAATCCTGATGATGTCAAGGCTTTACAGTCTCTAATGGAATACAAGGTCAAGAGCCAGAAGATTGAAGAAGCTTTAGAGCTACTAGGGATCTTGATTCGCTTAGAGCCGGAGAATGTTGAGTGGTTGTTGTTGAGAGCAAATTTGTACAGCCTAGGCGAGGATTTTGAGTTGACTAAGCAGGCTTTTGAGGAGGTGCTTAAGAAAGACTCACTTTGTGTTGAAGCATATCACGGCATTGTGATGGCATTGTCTCAATCTGCGTCTGTTGAGGGTGAAGAGTTTAAGGAAATGTTGAAGCAGATCAAGGTGGCAATGGAGGAAGTTATTAAGGATAGTGAGAAGAAAGAGGATTTGCGTGATTTCAAACTATTGTTGGCGCAGGTTAAGGTGTTTGAGGGAAATTATGGTGATGCTTTGAAGGTGTATCAGGAACTTGCATTAGAGGAGCCTAAGGATTTTAGGCCGTATTTATGTCAAGGGATTGTTTATACTTTGTTGAGGAGAGAAGAAGATGCGAAAGTGCAGTTTGAGAAGTATAGGAAACTTGTTCCTGAAGGTCATCCATATGGTCAGTATTTGGAGGAAAACATATTCGGATCGATGGGTGCCTCGCAAGGGGTAGATGATCAGACAACTAGTGAAAAGAGGTTAATGAGTTGAGTTAGATCCCGATCGACCCAGAAATCTGTGAGTAGATATTTATGTGAGCTTGAGAAAATGTTTTAATCTGAAATGTTAGTACTCTTACTCTTTTAATGGTTGATGCCATGAGGAATTTTGCATCGAAAATGAAAATGGGTCTGTGATTTTTTACTTGCACTCATTGCCTGATTTTACTTTTAGAAGCATTGGTTTCGACTTTCTAAATTGCAACTTCAATGCGAACTACCATTTATATGTGGCCATTACCAATCTCATTCTCATATCTCATTGTTGGCAAACCTGATTGTTCTCACATTTACTGAAGCAGGATGTCCTGTAGAAAAACAAAGCAAGTGTTCTCACATTTATGTGTTATGGCCCCAAACCATAATTTGATGGCATTTCCCTGCTAGTGAAAATGAGGTTTCCAGGCATTGGAATTTGATATATTACCAGTTTAGTCTGTACCCAAATTCTTTGAAAATAATCAAATATAACACTTTATAAGACTTGATAGTCTCATTCACTCTTTGAAAGTAATCTTTGCCAGTGATGCCAGGACACTGGAGGTTTGTTACCAGAGGCCGATTTGGAAATTGTTCCCAATATATCTTCAAAACTCAGCCTATTTGTAGAGGTGAATTTGGGATTCAGATCACATGTAGCAAAAGCTATTTGTTGCGAGACAAAACTACGTAGTTTTATTAAAGGATTCACTCAATATTACCTAGGGATTTAGTAAATATCAGCAAAACTACGTCGTTTGGTACTCGCAGCAAATTGTTGCGCAGCACCGGATCCGAGTCTATGAATTTGTAAGTTCGTATAAATTTAAGTACGCGTAAACATGTTACCTTATTCCAATCTATCCTTTTCTCTGTATCTGCTTTTAGTGCAAATTTTGTAGAATCTTTAAACAGCATTTGAACTCTGCATTAACCTAATGCAAAAATTCCCCAGGAGAGCAGTAAACAAAACAAACCACATAATATGCAAAGAAATTCCAACATGATGACAGCAACAAAAAACACATTGCTCCTTGTTTTCTGTCCCTAGCTTCTTGGTGATTAAAATTTCCAACTCACTGCCCACCCAAATACACTTTTGCAATAGCTGAATATCCAACTACACTGCCTAGTTTACAATACCTTGAGGCATTTGTTTACTGACCACCATCATGTCCTCCATCATGTCTTCATTATTTCTTCAATTACTTGCTTTACATCATTAGGCATTTCTGGTGGTAAGAGTCGAGCTGTTCTCACTTTGGAGATGCATGCCAGGAGCTCCAACAGCGTCAAATCTCCAACAACTGTTACCTTCTTTTCATCAAAGTTCACGTCAAAAAGAGGTGACACCTGTTTACTCATACATGATTTGTAGATTAAAGCTGAGTGAGTCTACGATGCTTTTAAGAAATAAGTTATAATCAAAGAATGAAAGCATGATTACTACTATGATACAATAGGTAATGAATTGTTGTTTTTGGGTAGAATTCGAACCTTGCATTTTGGAAATGTGCTTCTTGACCTTTCCAGCACAGCCTTTGCAATGCAGTGACACCCTTACCACCAGAACCTGCAATGCAGAATGCTCAATATTCAATGCAGTAGCAAAATGTTGGATAAATTTATTTCAAAAATACATTCCAATATGTTGACTGACCTGGTCTGAATCAGAGTGAAAAGGCGAATAGCACTTATCTGAAGATGGAACAAACAAAGGAGTTCCATTCAACAAAACTGAAGTCTTGACTGGTTTTCCACCTGCTTTTGGGTCTGTAAGATTTTTAGTCTCAATCGGAACACTTGGTAGTACCTTTCAGAATGTGATGAATTTGATTGGTTCTTGGCCAGCATGTAACTTTTGGAACCAGGAGTGAAGTAAGCACTAGGCCTGATACAATTGCTCTTCCTGACAGCATGTACCAAACTAGCAGAAGTTTTCTTTTCAGTAGCCTGACCACTTGATTTCTTCTCACGGGTCTTATAGTTCACAATATTCTCGCCAGCGTTGTTATACTTTGAGGAAATGCTCTTCATTCCATTCTTCAGATTTGGCTGAAAAGATTTTGATGATGATGTGCTTCTCCTGGAGCTGTCAGTGATGGGGTTACGAGTGGCTGATCCTAAATGAATAGTGGCATTCGAAGAAACTACATGCTGTTCCAAGCTCATACATATTGCAGTAGCTGTTTGAGATGAACAAAACATGTCAGTGCTCTTCATTTCTCACAGATCACAATGATGCACTAAGTAGTGGCCTGTGTTATCGCTCATGTAAAGATGAACAGCTAAATATACTACTGAACTCAATGTCTCACTGCCTATTCTCAGAATTTATAAGCTGATTATAACTTAATTCGTAGTTGATTTAGTACAAGTTCACCGATAATGACAGACTTTGCTTATATAATCCATGCCTGAAACATTAAATCAGCAATGGGTTCTGTAGTGTGGTGGTGGATGAGCTTTCAATGTCAATTCAAAATGAAGACACATAGCAACATCTCACCAGACACAATACTGTTCCATTTCGCATCATGTAATACGTATACTTCTTCATTAAATCAACTTAGCTATAATAACTATCTTCATTCTGCTCATCAATAATTGAAAAGACGTCCAAATGATAGCATATTTGCATCTAGTTTTACTATATCATTTATGGAAAAATAATGTGCTGCAATTGCCGTTGCAGTTGCAGGTCTGGTCCTATGCAGAAATTGTTTGCATTGCTGAGCGAGCTGGTAGCTCAACTGTGTGTGTCCTACACATTTATTTTCCTGTTTCATGCTCGAGAGTGATGTACAGATCTTAAAACATAAAGTTCAACGGTCAGAAAACTAGACCATAAGCAGAGTCATCAGCTAATACAAATTGTGTTTTATTCACGTCTGCTAGGATTAAGACGCAAAGTTTCTATTCTTAAAATTATGAGCAAATGAAAGTTCTGATACGAATAAGTTCATATCCGCCTTTTCATCTCTAGTGATAATCAAGTTTACGAGCAGTGAGGTATTTATACATATTGCCAGAAAGGTTGGTGAAAGACTTAAAACCAGATATAATATATAGGAGGTACTGCCTTATCTTCATATGAAGATTCCAGTGAGGCAAAATGAACAATATTCATTTTGGAATACTCCACGATAATATATACGGAAAGCTCTCAGCTTGTTATTTTTGTGAAAAAACCATTTAATGATCCTATAAACTTCTGTTGGGGGGTCTTTAAAAGTTATTCAAAATTGGCCATGTTGTTCAAATTTTATCTGATTTGGTTTAAATATTTCAAAAAGAAAAAACATTGTAAATGCTAAGATAGGTGCATCAAATTATTGAAACTCAGTCATCACAGTAAACATTCTTACCAGTTTTCATATGTTGTATGGAGCAACAGGAAGAAACACCATCGCCTTCCGTTCTATATTTGTCTGCAAAGGTTGGAATACAGAGTTAAAAATTGTAAAATCAATAGCCAGTTAAAACGAGGAATCGAAGCAATAGGACCATGCCATGAGCTGTTAGGATACCCACATTTCTTATGCTTGTACTTCTCCCAGAATGTCTCTACAACCCTAAGATTTAGGTTAGTTGGGTATCAGGATTTTTAAGCTCATGTCCGCTAAAACATTATATTTTTGTTTGCAGTACCATTCTCCTGAACAAGATTTGTGATTTTCTTTACCTTGAGCAACTATCATAAGAATTCTTAATGTTTAGACATTTCCAATCCTTTGCTATTTTGTTGTATGTATATCTTTTAGACAAATTACTTACTATAACATCGAGTTGAAGAGGAAATGTGAAACTATAAAAAAGAATGTGGAACAAACACAGGCACCTTGGCACATTCCTTTAAGCTATGTCAATAGCTAGCTCAACAAACAAACATTTTCTTCCACAATTGACGCTGAAAAATTCTGAAACCAACTTCAGGTGAACCAAAAGCTAGAAAACTGTGATTGGAGTACACAGCAAAAGAATCTGAAGCATCCTCCCTGACACGAGATCAATTTAACCATCAGTCAACCAAGCAGATTTGAAGAAAAAATAACATGAATAATGCATTTGTACTTGCAAATTTGAAATCTTACAATCTGCTGAACCATCAAAGCATCTCATATTCCATCAATTTTCGATTATCAAACCATTATCATCAGAAATCACTACTGTAGTGCCCATAACCTTAACTATAAATCCTGAACTCCCAGCTTTAAGATGAACGCACACAAAAGGTTGAAGAGGTACAAATACAATAGATTCAAAGTTCAAAGCTTACCTGCTTTGGCCACTGGCAACTGCTGACTGCCTCTGCGGCCTCCAAATAATATTGAGCGAGGTTGCGAATTTCTGAAAATGACATCTACTGAGATCAGAGTACAGAACACAACTTTATATCCCCTACTTAAGTTCATTGCATAGGCCAAAACTGTTTCGAATTCATTTACATCACACAAGCAAGCCAGATGTAAATCTTCCTCTTCCGCAAGTTTTTTCTTCCGAGCTTCAAGACTGGATTGTTTGCCCAAGGCTCTGATGGAGCTCGATCCATGATTAGTGGTCTCTTTCTGCAATATCATCGCAATCATAGGTCCATAGAGCAAACGTCGCATCACCTTTAAGGTCAAAGGAAAACCAGCCTAACCCGCAGCTGCAATGTAATACTATTGACATCCCCGCTTGATCCTGATGCTTTGATTTCTCTCGCTCCCCATTAACCTAGTAAGGCTGCCATTCAAAAAAGTCCAGAAAAGGCAACCATATAATTGTTCAGGTTCTCCCCATCCAGATTAAACTTCGATGATTGATGATTCAAGCCCCATTCCCGTTAGGAAAAAACAGCCAGTAGACACCATTGTAAGTTCCCGAAAAGCTTCTTTAATTTTACAATCTCGTAGTTTGTCTAATAACAGATGAAATTGCTTTTGCTTCTCCTGCCAATTTTTTCTTGAATGTAAGGTTTTTGTAGTCTTTTATCAATTTTCAATGATGGTGTCCTGCCATCTCTATTTCTGACGTATAACAGTGCAGCAATTGTGTATGACACTATCTTTAAATCAATATGCCCCAAAATGGGATATTCATTTGAGTCCAGCTGAGCTCCAAAATCAGGTAGTTTTACATTTTAAGCATGTTGAATCAACATCATTTTCCTCACTTTTGCTGCCCAATTCCCATCCACAAAGCATAATGTCATTCGGATCAGAGCTCAAACTTCTCATCATATTATGCAGCTGTAAGCAAACAACCACCTCTCGTTCTAGCCCAAACCCAGTTATCACAGTAGTCCAAGACAATACATTTTTGACGGGCATTTTATCAAACACCTTAAGCCCATTTCCAACCTCTTTACATCTGCAATACAAATTACCAAAGAGCTTCCAACATAAAACATTTGACAAAATCCAAGTTCTAATTCGCATCCCATGAAGCTGAATCCGATAAAGCAATGATCTTGAAGAAGCACATGAACTCAAAGCCTACGATAAACCATTACCAACAATTTCAAATCATCAATCATCCAAACTCTTCGTATTCTCCGCATTCTAAAACGCCACTGAATGCGTCGTTTGAATGCTTGAATACGCCTCAGTAGATTCTGTCGATTCACCGGAGCAGTATTCTTAGTCTCCAGTTTATCTACAAAGCCTTATTTGCCAGTGCGCCCACCTTGCTTAAAGATTGTCTTTGAAATCTTCTCGTAGTTATGTAAAATTTCAATTCAGTACACAAATTTGCAAAATTTCAATTCAGTGCACAAATTTGCAAAATTTCAATTTAGTGTGCAAGTTTTGATTAATAATTCGGAGCCCAAATTTTGTATAATATCGATTCTGTGCATTTTGGTTCCTTCGACGCTCGATTGCATAAGAAGTCAACGGCGGTCAAAATTGAGAATATGGCGAATGGCTCTGCTTCAGAGTTCAGATATGATTTGTGCTACAACATTTTAATTTTTAGGGAAATGAAGTATTTAAATTTGTTTATGGCGTTGAAGATCGTTGCTGAGTTGCCATGAAATCAGATATCTGGTTTGTGTTACAAACCCTAAAAAGAACTGTTAATGGGATAAACTTCACTGCCTTTGGAAGAGTGATACAGCATTGCTCCGACCACCGTCTCCTCCGCCCACCCCAGCAGATTCACGCGCGTCTCATTCTGTTATCGGTCACTCCGGCTAACTATCTTTCATCAAAGCTGGTTACTTTATATTCAAAATGTGGTCGTGTTAAAGATGCACGCCAGGTGTTTGATGAAATCCGTCAGAAAAATGCTTTCTCTTGGAATGCTATGCTTATTGGCTATTCTAGCCAAGGTATGCATTCTGATGTACTGAGGTTGTTTTTGTGATGGTGTCTTGTTGTGGTGAGGAAGTGAGAGTGGACAATTTTACGATCACTTGTGTTCTCAAGGCGGTGTCTTGTACTTGCAATGAATTGGTATGGGTGAAGGAGATTCATTGCTATGCTGTGAGGAATGGATTCGATTTAGATGTGTTTGTTGTGAATGCCTTGGTTACTGCTACTCCAGATGCCGTCAGGGTATGGGGTTGGCTCGGATGCTGTTTGATAGGATGAAGGAGAGGGATATTGTATCATGGAATGCGATGATAGCTGGGTATTCTCAAGGTGGGTATTATGAGGACTGCAAGGAGATATATAGGCAACTGCGTTGTTTTGAAGGGCTGAAACCAGATGCACTTACCTTGGTGAGTGTCTTACAAGCATGTGCTCAGTCCAATGATCTTACATTAGGAACGGAAGTCCATAAATTCATAGTCGACAATGATGTAGAGATGGATGTTTCTCTATATAACGCTGTTATACTAATGTATGCCAAATGTGGCAGCTTGGATTATGCTAGGGACTTACTGAGTAAGATGGACGAGAAGGATGAAATCACATACAATTCGGTTATATCTGGGTACATGAGTTATGGTTTCGTTGACAAAGCCTTTGAACTGTTTCGGGAGATTAAGACTCCAATACTGAGTACCTGGAATGCATTAATATCAGGAATGGTTCAAAATAAATGGTTTGAAGGAATTCCAGAATTACTAAAAAAGATGCAGGCTGCTGGTTTTAAACCAAACTCTGTAACTTTATCAAGTGTTCTTCCAATGGTGTCCCAGTTGTCGAATCTACGAACTGGTAAGGAAGTTCACAGCTTTGCAATTAGAAACTCATTAGACTGTGATAAGTATGTGGCCACAGCCATCATCGATACCTACGCGAAATCTGGCTTCATTCATGGAGCTCAGATGGTTTTTGATAAGTCAAGAGACAAAAGTCTAATTATCTGGACAGCAATAATTACGGCATATGCTTCCCATGGTAATGCCGATATGGCTCTTGATATGTTTCATGCAATGCTAAATGATGGAGTTAGACCAGACCATGTAACCTTTACTGCGGTATTGGCATCTTGTGCTCATTCTGGGCTGGTTAATGATGCATGGCGCATCTTCAACGCCATGTCTACAAAATTTAATATTCACCCTTTAGCTGAACAGTATGCTTGCATGATTGGCGTACTGAGTCGCGCTGGGAGACTTTCTGAAGCTGTGGATTTTATTTCTAAAATGCACTTTAAACCAACTGCCAAAGTCTGGGGTGCATTACTTAATGGAGCTTCTGTAAAGGGTGATGTGGAAGTTGGAAAGTATGCATACAATCATCTCCTTGAAATTGAACCTGAATGCACAGGAAATTATATTATTATGGCAAACTTATACTCACAAGCAGGGAGATGGGCTGAGGGGGAAGAGGTCAGAGAACAAATGAACAATAACAAGCTGAAAAAACTTGCAGGTTGCAGCTGGATTGAGACAAATGAAGGAGTTAAGAATTTCAGGGCCAAGGATTTATCAAATGAAAGGTCTGAAGAGATATATGAAGTGCTAGAAGGCCTGCTAGGACTCATGGTAGAGGAAGGGTATGCTTCAGAGGACCTTGTTGAGGATATAAGTTGCATCTGATGTTTCTTGACGTTACATTTTAGATCAATCAGGGAAAGCATCTGGGGAATCATGAATGAATTTATGTCAACACACCCTCCCCAAAATTCAGTTGAGATGCATACATTGTCGGGCCTTTCTTGGAATCTGTGAATTTAAACCTTGTTAAGACGTGAAATTAGTAAGCAGTGCAGTGCGCATGTCAACGAATCAGAGTCATCTGAACTCAGCAATGCAAATACGAATACAAAATCGGGTCAACCCCAGCGTTTGTATAGTGATGAGAGGGAGCTTTAAGCTTAATCAGAAAGCGAAAGGTTATGAATCCAAAATTTAAGCAATGGTGGCAAATTATCAGTATGACAGCTTGTGTTGTAGGCGGGTTGACTATTTATCATTCAAGGTGATGGAATTCTTGAACACATAAATTCACTTATATTTACTGGCAATTAAAGTTGTTAGGCTATTTAAGATGATTTACTGACTAGTAATACTAATATACACAACTAATATCGATTTCTTCTTGCATCTCAGGAACTGAAAGTTGCAAACCGATGCACTGCATTCTCAAAAATCCAGACATGTGATTCTAATTGGTATATTCGTGGACCAAACTTCATGGAGCTATTGTATGCCCAAAAAGTCATGGCCACCATGCCTGATATTCTGAGGATGCCCTGGAGACTATTACAACCTCACTAAAAGTCAGTCACTTTATTAATCTATTTTTACTTTATGAGACTATTGTTTTTCCATAACATTGAGATCTACACATATCTCGCATAACATTGGGTGTGGGGCAAGAATGTTACACTGCTTTCTTTATTTATTCGCATAAACACTTTTATGTGCGTACTTCGTAGGATCCAAGATTTGCATGAAAAGAAAAAAAATACCAAAGTGAGTGCCCATAGGACAGTTTTCTATTGTTTTAATTATTAAATTATTTTTTGATAACAATATGATGAATTCCAGTTCATTTTTTCTCATTTCTCATTGCCTTTCCGTGCTGCATTATATCTGTTGATTCATAAGTCCTTATAGGTCACATGATAGTCGAGATACGTATGTCTGCTGAAGCACGACCATACCCTGATCCTGCCAATTATACTTCTACTATTTTAGATGTTTGCGATCTACTTACGAGGACTGGTACTTCTTTCTGCTGAACATGGTTGATAATATCAATAGTTTTGGAAAGATCTATAACAGCAAATGAGCCTGTAAGCCTAGACGTCTCTAACAGCAGGATGGAAACGTGAGTTTATATTTTACCTGAAATTCTGCCTTTTTTTCCTGTCACGATGCAATTGAAGCTAGTCATGTCTCATAATGTACACACCAATTTTGACACTAGTCGCTAATAATTATAAGGGGACAAACGTTACGAGACACTCGAATTTTATTCATGTCGTTATTTCCTTATTCATCTTCTGTTTGTTTTGTTGTTCTAACAATCAGTTGATTTTACCAGGATCTTAGCTAAAGATAAGGGGAACAAATAAAGAAAGAGAAAAGGTAGGCAATGTGGATGAACTGGACACAGACTTGCTGACAAATATGACCTAAACCATGTACATTTCCAAGTGGTAAGACTCCCACATGGCCATCACTGAGTCAAAATATGTTAAACTTTGCTGGTTTGTTCCATGTTTTCTTTGCCATTATATTTCCTGTCTATGACAAACTATGCTGTTTCTCACTTTGATCTCCATCCATATCTAGATAAGTTTGCTATGTAGATCGATCAATGATTATATTCCGCAATGTAGATGTTATATTCTTCTTCATGGACTTACATGCTTACTGTTTCGCCAGGAGGGAAAATCGCATCGGGAAAGTCCAATTCCAGCTAACTTGAAGAGGTATGAGTCATTGACCATAGGAAAAAAGAATATGTTAACAATAATTTGCTTTTGTGAATGAATCTTATGAGAAGTAATTGACATTAACAGAGTTCACGTGTCAATTTACAAAATTGCTGTTATGGGAAAAATAAATATCTAATTGTTTTCAAATTTAGCCAACTAATTCTCATGGGATTTTCAATGTGAAAATGAAAATAGATGTGGCTATTGAGGATGGATAAATCACCAAAAATAATCATTCTTTCTTCTATCGAAAATGGTAGTATTTTGGCACTCCCTATGTTAACCCCTTTATAAATTACAATCCCCTGTAAGCTCCCATTTGATACAAATCCTCTTATTTTCAGGGCAGTATAATTGAAGGCAGCCTAACTCCATGACAAGAGATCAACAAAGCACCATTGAAACCACCATCATCTCAGCTCTCTCAACTCTAACTCATCACCAACTATCCCATCTAATCCATACCATCTCCACTCAGTTCCACCACCATCTCCGCCGCCTTTCAGTCCTCCTCGCGTCCCCGGTTCTCTTTGCCCAAACCATCCACCATCTACACACCCTTTCCCTCCCACAAAAGTCCCTCCTAATTTCCCGCCACCTCCTTTTCTGCCTACGTCACCTCACTGCACCCTTTACCACCTTGCTTCCACCACCTCCTACACTCTACTCACTCAGATTACATGAACATGACTCAGTTTTGATCCTTCTACTTTTATGTGAGCTTCATCAACATGATCCCCAAGCTCTGCGAGCCCCACAATCAGACTGGCGCTCCTTGCTCATCAAACACATGTTAAGCACAATGCTCAACATGTCAGGCTTGTGGGTCAGCAATGGTGCAGTTTTAGTGAAATATGTTGGCATGGTAGCCAAGTGCTTAAAGCTCGCAAGCCAAGCTGGCAGTGATCAATGCACTGAGGTAGCTGCATCAAGGGCATCTGTAGTGGCTCTGCCATCAGTTACAATCAAAAAAGCTTTCGCAAAGGAGTGCGGGGAGGAGTCATTGGAATGCGTGATATGCAAAGAGGAAATGAGTGAAGGAAGGGATGTGTGTAAGCTGCCATGCCAGCACTTGTTCCATTGGATTTGCATCCTTAAGTGGGTGAGGAATAGGAACACTTGTCCTTGCTGCCGGTTCCTTCTGCCGTCAGATGATGTGTATGGAGAGATCCAACGGTTGTGGGGACTGGTAGCGGAGAAAGGAGGAGGATCCAATGGGGGAAGCAAATGATGGATGAGGTGGTGAGGTGGGGTAAGAAGGTATGTGAACTATTAGCGTCTTAATCAAAAATTTGCTAGCTGGAGCTGGCTGTCTTCAAGTAGAAACATCTTGCAAATGATGATTATACAGTGTAAACGAGATTTCTTGACTTGGAGGTTAATGTGAGAATAACACATATATGTGGATAAAATGTAAGGCTTGAAGATCATAAACGTGGCTGGTCGGGTACACTTTAAACAAGTTTGATAATTGATAGTATTATACAAGAAATATGAAGATTGTCTTAGTGACTTACAAATTGTTTTGTTTCCTTGAATCTATATAAATTTACAGTGATGCAAACATTTTGTGTTAGTAAACATGTAGTGTGTTGATAAACTGAAAATTGCTTGAAGAATGTCTTAATCTATATAATTAGCACTGTGCACATTAATTTCAAAAAAATAATTCTCCAAGCTGGAGCAGAAACACGCACATTACAAATAATATGTACTCCGTATTTGTCTACAAGAAGGTCTTTAAGTGTATGATTCTTATTTAGGACAACACAAACAATCTTGATGTTCTATGGAAGAAAATCGCCCTCAGTTGTTTCTCTTCTTTTTGATACAATCATCATCCAAAAAACTTTTCTTAAACAATCTCATGCGTTCTTTAATACTTTATACCTAAGTCACTTTTGTTCCAAAATACACTAAATTTCAACCAATTCACTTATGTAGTATGTGCTGTCATCATGAGGCTGAAGCATGCCTCCGAAATCTTCCGGACTGTCTCCGAAGCAAAGGTGTATTCATTGGTGGAAGGCTCATTTCTTCACAGCACAAAGTCAGCCTCAAATTTTATCGTAAATTGGCAAATTCTTAGGTCGGACACCTCTTTTGCTTCTTCAACGATAGTCTGTTCTGCTTTGTCCTGATTATCTTAATTAAATGTTTAATAAATATTACCAGAAATTCTGGGGACGACAGTTGAACCACAAGCAAATATCATAACCGAACAAAGCGAAACCGGGCATATAAAAGACGCATGTTCCCAACCCAAAAATAAAGAGGTTCAATATAATAAAGTACCCTTATAAATATTGCCTTACACCAGTCTTATTTGTTCGACAGTACCTACCTACCTATCTATGTATCAGCAAGGGCAATAAGCAACCATATCAAATGCGTACATTCAAAAGTCATCCCAATCATCAGAAATTCTGGAGCGATTCTATTTGTATCGCAAGTGCAAATCATAAAACAGCTATCAAAACAGGCATATTTTCATATTAACTTTGCATAGTAAGCTTCTACTAATTTTATCAACATAGCAATCATTCACTTATTCTGAATCCAAACACCACTCGAGAGCATGACACAGCACTACCAGTAACATAGAAACAGATTATATATCCAACGATAGAGTCATATAAAGTTCAAAAGACATTGATACGCAACACTACAGAAATTAGTAACTCAGAATATGACATCTTAGCATACTTGATGCAAGAAGAAACTAAACGCAACACTTAACTTCGATTGCAGTCGTTTCACTACTAATATGGACACCCACTATTTTAGAATGAATGTACTGTCACTATTTGCTCCAGAATTTCTGATGACTGACAACGAAGATGACTTTAAGAAAGAACAGCACTAAGATATCAGCCGCATATTACCCATCTGACTTACCATTTGAAAAGTTAAAACTAAAAAGGTTACAAAATATCCCACAAGCTAAATGCATTTGGATCTCACGTCTACAAGAAGATGTGGTGAGGAAATTATAATGTGCAATACACCTACAAAGAAGAGAATAAATTAGTGAAACACATCAAAACCAGTTACTGAAAACAGGTATAAAAAAGAAATCAACTTAACCTAGTACCTGTGAATAGAGAACCTGGATCAGAATATTGGATTAAGCTGAACCACCAAGGTTACCTTCTACAGCAGTTTTCTAATACAATAACGAAGGGAAAAACTCGTAAGCTATATGTAACAAAACAAGATTACCAGCATCACATAGTTTGGTCAAGAAAAATACCGTTTTGGGTTCTGACTTGTCAATCAAATTTGAGCCAGCACCATTGGATGGTTGCGAAAATCTGAGAGGCATGAATAATTTATTAGTACACATACAATGTAGGATAAATAAAAATATATGTGCGCTAACCCACAGAGTCTCGGACACTATATTCATTCCCCCACTAAACACATCTTCTATATTATAGACATATGTTTCAAACCAACAATGATCTCCTTCAGCAACTACCTTAATGCACGCGCTTTCCTTTTGTCATCTTCAACACCGTCAACCTTAGGAGCTGCACCAAACTTGGCAAGTCGTGCTTTCTTTTTTGACTCCTCATCTGTCACTGCCTCTACAGAGATCCCAAATCTGTTGAATACAGCAAATTAGAGGCATTACAATATCACAGAGGGTTGTTTAGTTTTCTAAAATTACTGATAACAAAAAATGAAAAGTAAAAACCTTTCAGCTCTAGCCTTCCTCTTCTGATCCTCGGCACCTTTCACTGCACCAGTTTCATTGGAGTTGGCCACAGAACCAAATCTATAAATAAATCTATTAATGTTAGAGTAAACAGCTGAAACTGTCTAAACCCCCTCAGCAAAACAAGTCTACAAATCTTTAAAAAGTCTATGCTTCTAAAAATCTCCAAACAGTATATAGAGCAAGACATCACATGTCTTTGAGAGACACACAATCAATTCTGTTTCACATGGCTAGAGGCCTACATCTTAAAAATCGTAAGGGAATCATTCAAAATTCAATGCATATCATATCTCCAATCAAAAGCCAACATCCAATCTTGAAATAAACCCTATTTCATTAAACATTATCACCAAAATCAAAAAACACAAATCTTCAAAAATAAAATAAACACAAGCAGTAAAAAAGCAACCTTTCAGCCCGAGTGTTACGTTTCTCCTCCTCAGAAAGCTTAACCGGCATTCCAAACCTCTCAGCTCGTTTCATCTTCTTTTGAAAATCAGTAACCTCCTCTTTACCTTCTGTAGATTCATCGACCTGCGTCTTAACAGAAACTTGATCAGATGAATTTTCAACAATCGCAGTCGAGTCCGTTGAATCTGTTGCTTTTTTAGGGTTCGATGCGGAAAAATCATTCTCCTTGTTAACTTTCGCGATTTCGGTCGCCATGGTTTCCGATAAAGATACGAAAAGAGCTGCTGTCGGGTTAGGGCTTCGCTGAAGATGATTGAAGTGTAGTTGTGACGGACGAAGCTGAGGAAGGAAGTTGGGACTTGTGGTTGATTTTATTTGGGCTTTCTTGAGCCCACAGCCTACGGCCTACGGCCCACGGCCCACGGCCCACAGCCGATTCAATTGATCTGAGCAAGGGAGTATTGTACGATGTACATGAACATATCTCATCAAGCCGTAGACTTATTCCATCTCTTCCTCAACCGTCCGCATCTACTGAGCCCAACACATTCCACTCTATCTCTCGCGCCCAACTCAATCGTCATCAAATCGCTGCGTGCGATCTCTTCAATCAAATCCCTTCCTGTCGTTAGGGTTCCGCCCGATCTGGTAACCTATTTCCGCTTCCTAAGTCAGAACGACACTTAATTATTGACTTTTAACTCTTTCAATTTTTTTGTTATCGATTTAATTGCATAAATTGATAATCTTGACTTTGAATTCGAATGTTCATGAATCAGATCAATAGTTTTCCTGGTGTGCATTTATCTTTTGTTGTTCTAATTGAATTTGAGGTTCGTGTTCAGTTTCATGCTTAGGCCGTTAGGTTAACTTGGTTCGATATTTTCATGGGCACTGAAAATAATAGGAATGGGATTGTATGTGTTGTTAATGGGATATTTTGCGTGTTTCGAAAAAATTCCCTTGAGATTTTGAGTTCATTATCAAGCCTCATTTGATTGTGGTTTCAGGATATTTAAAGTGATACAAGATGATTCAAGGTGTTTCTCACCAGATTGGTCAGTCGCCAGCACGTATCGGTATATCTAACCCAACTTCGCCGTCTATTCAGAGCTCTGGCACTGCTAAGCTTTCCTCTCAGGTTCAACAATCACAGCAGTCAAATCAGCAGAATAATATATCTACTACCTTGACTACATCTAATGCTCTATTGCCCCTTTTGCCACCCTTAGCTAGAGCCCAAACTCTTCTTCTCCAACTAGCTATGCTCGCATCTAGACTATTTGAGGTCTCTCCAAAGAAGTCTGTTTGGCTCAATGCTTTGCGTGGCCGCTCCCTTCCTACTTTTCTTTCCTCACAAACCCAGCTGGTGAATCCACCTCCACCTGAATCTACTGCTTCTACCAAAGAGATTCTTGCACTCTTCAATTCTCTTCAAGCACAACTGTGTCGGGCTGTTGAGGAACTTCAGGCAATTCTAGATCTTCAAGATGCTAAACGGAAGCTGAGCCGTGAAATTTGGTCCAAAGATTCTGTGATGCGTGCATTTGCCAACAAACTCAAAGATGCTGAGAGGGAACTTGATATGCTTGTTGATGATTATTCTGATTATCGTCAACCCAAAAGAATGAAATCTGATGATGATGACACCGATGAAACTCCCTCCACAACTATTGCTTCTCGAGTGAATCTAACAGATATACTGTCATATGCACACAAGATTAGTTACACAACTTTTGCACCACCAGAGTTTGGGGCTGGACTTGCCCCACTCAGAGGGGCACTTCCTCCCGCTCCACAAGACGAGCAAATGCGTGCTTCACAGCTGTACAGCTTCGCTGATCTTGATATTGGTCTTCCCAAGACATTGGAGGAGAAATCAGTTGAATCACTTATGGAGCCTACATTTCCAGCACCCATTGATCCACTTGCTGGCCTGCTTGGAATTCAAGGCCTCATGCCTCCCAATCTTACTATCCCAGCAGGCTGGAAACCTGGAATGCCTGTGGATTTGCCTACTGATATACCCTTGCCTCCTCCTGGCTGGAAACCGGGAGACCCTATTACATTGCCACCCATTCATCTTCCTGGTGAGACTGAAGAACAGCCAGCTCGAACTATGCCACAGCCAGGATTCCAGAAGGCTCCTGATCCTATCCAAGTTAGACACGTCCAACTGGATATTGATCAGGATGATGATAGCAGTGATTACAGCAGTAGTGAGGCTAGTTCTGATGAGGATTGATAATAATTGAACTTATTTTAATTTGCTTGATGAATTACTGATGTGGTGGATGGTTGGATCATCCCCATCCTAAAGCCACAACTCAAATGGCTACAATGTCAGCTTAGTTCTTAAGAACCCTTGTTAGAAATATGAGTACTTTTCCTCTAGATGAATGTTTTTATAGGTCTGGACATGCGTGCCTAAACCCTTTCGTCTGAGTCGAAGTTTGAATCCATGCCCAAGTCCAACCATAGTACTATACTGCAAAGCTTTTATCCCAGGAACTACAGTATTAAGTTTCCAGTGAGAATATCAGGAACTATCACGCAAACTTTGAAAATTGTTGTCAAAAGAAAATACAAATTCTCATTTCAATGGCCCAAATGGCAAATGGGATTGCAAATACAACTCATTTGCCTAAAGATCCTTCAAAATCCACACTGTTTTGTTTTGCTGGATTGTCACTTTGCAAAGGACATCGGGACAGGTAGTATGATGATCTGTAGACTTTAGGTCATGTATTCCTTAATGCCTAAGTAAGCGACAAATCACCACATGACAATAGTGAAATGGTCAAAACTCACCCACTGATTCACTAAAAAGCAAACCTTGCCTTCATAATTCAGCACGCATCCCTCAAATCCTTTCCTAAAACTAGACTTTGGTACAGTAATAAATACATTCACAAATCACAACTACAAGTTCCATACACATAGACCAGAGGGGGTAGCATCATTTATTAAGTTACACCAAACCTAGGAACACATGAGTCAAACAAGGTCAAACCTCGTTGCCAATGACACAAAGACCAACCGTGTGAAAAGCAAATTATTCAATCATACACAAAAATAAATAAGCAGCCAGCAGCAGCTCAGAGACCACTTCTAATGGGTAGTGGGTTAGTGGGGCCTACATGGCATGTTCCTAATCTTTCTAGTCCATACCCATCCATCTTCTTCCTACTTTTCCCACTGTAGCCAATCCCATTCACCTTTCCAGACATCTCAACAAACTCTTCAACACCCTTCTCTTCCTACCTTTTTTCAACACCTTCTCCTTAAAAAAATCATTAGTAGTAAACTCCATTCTCAAACAAAACACCAAGACATTGTCACTGCACAAACCTCAAAATATTCTAAATAAATACTAATTAAAATACTGATTTAAACATAACACAACCCTAATCATAGTTTACTTCATTTATTAGCTGTTGAATGAAAATGAACATCTGCAAAAGTCCAGAGCACACAACAAGTGACAAAAAAGCTCATATTCTCTTCTTTTCTATCTTTTTATCTGTCTTTCTTCCACACTTTATATTATTTCTATTAATCCAAACCAAACTGTTCTCATTATTCAACTCACTCTTCCTTTAACTACAATTTCAATTTTGAAAAAAGCTCAAACATTTAGCTGCAAAGATCCAATCTTTCTTTCATTTCTAGTCTCAGATGGTCTCTTCCTGAAATGGGTTTGTTGGATTCATGACGATTGGTTGTATCTAAGCTTCACCTATTCACTCAAGTGTTAGTTTTTTAGTCTCTTTCCACTCACTGTTCTTTCTGTTTCAAGCTCCATGGAGAAAGATGGCAGAAGTGGAGTTCTCTGCTTCTGGCTTGTCTTCTTAGTTGCTTTTCTGTCTGATTCCACCACTGCTCAGATGCCAGGTGTTTTGCTTTCCTATGTGATTTCATACAGTAGTATTTTGTTGGTACTTGTCACTACTAAGATGTGCTGTTTCTCTCATCTTTGTGGTATATTTGTTATCAAGATTGTTTTTTTCTTTCTGATAGATTCTTAAATCATGATTCTGACTGATATCATATCCAATTTGAATCTATTATCTGATATCATTTTTGAATTTGGTCTTTGTTAATTTAGCATTCGTGTGACAGGTTTTGTAAGCTTGGACTGCGGAGGTGAAGAGAGTTTTACTGATGAACTTGGTCTCAATTGGACTCCTGACTCTCAAATGACATTTGGGCAAACAGCAAGTATATCTGTTGCGAATGAGACGCGCAAACAATACTTAACTGTAAGGCATTTTCCAGCTGATATGGGGAAGTATTGTTACACTCTTAACGTCACACCAAGGACTAGGTACCTCATTCGAGCAACCTTCTTGTATGGGAATTTTGATAACAACAATGTATACCCAAAGTTTGATGTATCTATTGGGCCCACGCACTGGTCAACTATCGTGATATCGGATGCTAATACAATGGAGGTTATAGAGCTTATATTTCTTGCTACGAAATCGACTGAGAGTGTTTGTTTATATAATGGTAACACTGGTGAGCTGTTTATTTCTACACTCGAGCTCCGACAATTTAATGGATCAGCTTACTATACACAATATGAAAATCAGTTTTACCTCGGAGTGTCAGCTAGAATAAACTTTGGTGCGGAAAGTGATGCCCCAGTTAGGTATCCTGATGATCCATTTGACAGAATATGGGCATCAGACACTGTGAAAAAAGCGAATTACCTTGTAGATGTTGCTGCTGGCACTGAAAGAATATCAACAAACTTGCCTATTGATGTTAACAAAGATGAGAGGCCACCAGTTAAGGTAATGCAGACAGCTGTAGTTGGAAGAAATGGGTCATTGACTTACCGCCTGAACTTGGATGGGTTCCCAGGTTATGGTTGGGCAGTTACCTACTTTGCCGAAATTGAAGATTTAACTGCAAGTGAGTCACGTAAGTTCAAGCTTGTCTTACCGGGAAATCCTGATGTCAGCAAACCTATTGTTAATATTCAAGAAAATGCACAAGGAAAATACCGTATATATGAGCCTGGTTTTATCAACATAACCCTTCCGTTTGTACTGTCTTTTAAGTTTGCAAAAACCATTGATTCTACTGAAGGCCCTCTTATCAATGCGATGGAAATCAGCAAGTATGTACAGAAAGCTGATGCTTCTCCAGATGGTAAGTATACTTTCTCTCCTGCAACATTATGTCAGCATCTTTGCTTCATATATTTTCTAGCCGCACATATTGTTCAATGATTCTTTCGCATTGCATTTCCTGTCAAATGTTGCTTTCTCTTTTGAATTGCTGCTAGTTGTATGAGTCATGAAATGTGCAAACAGCAGAAAATATTTCTACTGGTATTTTAAATTGCATTGATTAACTGTTTTGATGCACAGGTGAAGCTATCGCTAGTGTAAGTTCACAGTACAAGCCAGCAAATTGGACTCAAGAAGGTGGTGACCCTTGCCTTCCTGTACCTTGGTCATGGATTGACTGTAACTCGGATCCACAACCAAGGATTATTGCAATGTAAGATGATTCAAATTTCTTAAAAAACCGAAATATATCTAAATCTTTTACTATGCAGGTAAGAAGATGATCTTGTAAGATTGATACATTGAATATTTTTGTGCACGTGGAGTATGTTTGTTTTGTGCCACTAACTTTAGCGTTCATGTTTTGTTGTAATCAGCCGTTTATCTGGAATGAATCTGACTGGCAATATTCCTCTTGGTTTGACTAAATTGAGTGGCTTGGTTGAATTGTGAGCTTCATACTCTCACAAGTGCTTAGTTGATTTTCTATTCATCTCGCTGCAGCTCATAAAGTTGACTCTTTATTTTGCAGATGGCTTGATGGTAATTCATTGCAAGGTTCAATACCAGATTTCAGTGGCTGCACTAGCCTGAAGATTATGTAAGTCAGGGAAGAATATCTCTGACATTAAGCTTGAATCTAATTATTACTAATAGTAGTTTCTTGTCGCAGACATCTCGAAAATAATCAGTTAACAGGAGAGCTGCCTTCATACTTGGCAAAATTACCAAATCTGCAAGAATTGTGAGTACCTCCAATGACTCTACAATAATCTTTTTATTACATTTTTAGTTCGGAGTCTCTGAAGTGCCTTTGCTAAGATATATGGTCTATGATGCAGGTACGTTCAGAACAATATGCTTTCCGGAAAAGTTCCAAAGGGTCTCGTAACTAAAAACTTGCCAACGAAGTGAGTATTTACTGTTCATGGACTTGCCACATGCTAATAGTTGTTGTGTCCATACCATCTTTCAGAGTGCCAAATAAAGGTTTATATTTCTATACCTTCCTGTGTAACTCTTTTATGTATTCCTGTATAAAGTTTTTCAGGAAATAAAATCCAAGGAGTTGATAATGGAAAGAGCCACTCGAACATTATCTTGTGGTCATCAGTTGGTGCTGCTCTTCTGCTCATAGCAACTCTCATATCTTGCTTGCTAATACACAAACGTAAAAAAAGCTATCCTGATCAAGGTACTTGCATGTGTTTTGATGTTTCTTTCTTCTCTTTTTGTGTTTTTATGCTCCATAACTCCACAGTGATTTTGAGTTTTTTAATTGGCTCAGGCAAGTTTGGTGATGCATTACCTTCAAAGAGGTTGACATCTATGAGCAATCCGACAACAGATACTGCTCATTGTTTCCCGTTAAGTGAAATCGAGGAAGCAACTCATCAGTTTCGGAGGAAAATTGGGTCTGGAGGATTTGGAGTGGTCTATTATGGTAAACTGAAGGATGGTAAAGAAATTGCTGTCAAAGTTTTAACCAGTAATTCCTATCAGGGGAAGCGTGAATTCACCAATGAGGTATGTCCTTTGCCAGCTTATTCATATATATAAACAGTAAAAGTGTAAAGCTGATATTCTTTCTGTTGGTAGTTTTAGCTGTGTCATCCTGCCTCAGCAATGGTATTTTTTCTGCAAGTTTCATACCAGTGGGTGTAAGCGGCAATTTTTCCCTTGTAGGTGGCTCTTTTATCAAGGATACATCATAGGAATCTCGTGCAATTTCTTGGATATTGCCAGGATGATGGGAAAAGTATGTTACTTTACGAATTCATGCATAATGGAACTCTGAAGGAACATATTTATGGTATGGCTCTACATTCTTCTTTTCTGATTTATCAGTTCGACACCTTCCCAAACATCTCTATTTTTGTTTTACCCATTATTTTTGTTTCGCTTTATCGTATGAAAAAATCAAAAGAGAAGTAATAGCTATCACTGTGATAGCTTTCATTAGCTTCCAGTTTTTTTGATCATGTTGATGTTAGAGCTTTCTCATGGATGTACAAATACAGGTGTGAGTAATATTAACTGGACTAAACGTCTTGAGATCGCCGAGGACGCTGCAAAAGGTGCCAGATTAATATTGCCATTTTAATATCAAGTTTTGTCTTAATTTAGTTAAAATCTAAAGATTTTTGCTCTTGCACGTGGTAGGAATTGAGTATCTGCATACCGGATGCGCTCCAGCCATCATCCACAGGGACTTAAAGAGCAGCAACATCCTACTTGACAAACACATGAGAGCTAAGGTCTCAGATTTTGGTCTCTCAAAACTCGTTGCAGTTGACGGGGCATCCCATGTATCAAGCATAGTACGAGGAACTGTTGGATATCTTGATCCAGAGTAAGATCAATCATTTCCTTAGCACTCTTAAGTCTTAGTAGTCTGTATATTACAAAGCCTTTTTGAAAAAAGAAAATTGGCAGACTGAGTCTGTAGATTTAACTGTTCTCAGTTACTCGGAAGCTTTTAGTTTGTTACTCCGATGATCAAGCATTGATTTATCTACCTCTTGACAAATCCTAATGGCGCGTTAATTTGTTTTTCGTGATGCAGATACTACATTTCTCAACAACTAACTGACAAGAGTGACGTTTATAGTTTTGGTGTCATACTTCTAGAATTGATTTCGGGTCAGGAAGCCATATCTAACGAGAAATTTGGTGCAAACTGTCGTAACATTGTCCAGTGGGTATGATCCTGTCTCTTTTCTTTTTCTATAAGCTTTTATTTTATAATTTGCACGAGCACATAAGCCCTGGAATGATGCTACGCTATGACGCCTTTACAGGCAAAGCAACACATTGAAAGCGGAGACATTCAAAGCATCATCGACCCATCTCTACAAGGAGATTACGACATTCAGTCCATGTGGAAAATAGCAGAAAAGGCTCTAATGTGTGTCCAGCCTCACGGAAACATGAGACCATCAATGTCCGAAGTCATCAAGGAAATCCAAGATGCCCTCTCAATCGAACGTGGAGCAGAAGCTGGAAGAGAAGGCCACTCAGACGACATGTCAAGGCATTCACTACGTTCTTCTCGCAATACAGGTTCTGTAGACATGGGTCCGACAGATAATTACTTGGCTCTTGACGACTCCATTTCACGACCCTCAGCTCGCTAACTTGCTTCCCTCATTACTCCTGCACTCCTGATTTATACATGCTAAATCAAGTCCCACATAATTCTTATCGGCCTTCTCATTCTGCTCATGTTTTGTGTAAACCCATTGATTCCTGAGTTCAGTTTCTTTGTCTGGATTTTTTGTCTGAATTTTTTGTCATGTTTTAGATGAGTTTGTATCAAATGTAGCTTCCAAATTAGGATTATTTTACTTTAAAGTAACAAACCGAAACTATGTTGTGCATTGAACGACGACGTATTATTGTCACATGGTTCCAAATTTCAGAAAGCAAATTCCAAGAATAAAGTAACAAAAATAAATTAGAAAAAGTAAGAAGAAGGGGACCAAAGCAACGGTGACGATTAGGTCTAATCTCTCATCTCCATCGTCGTCTCTCTCTAACACCTTTCCTCTCTTCTCCAGCGTCCGATTCTCTCAACCTCCAATCGCCACCAAAGGTACCTCCTTTCCCTCTTCTTTTTCAATTCCATCAAAACCCACCGAACCTTTTTCCTCAATTTTTCAATTTCGTCGCGAATTTAGGGTTTTGAATTCTAGATTTCATTCTGGGTCGATGTTGATGGTTAGGGCTTTGGCTCAATTTGGTGCTGCTTTTGATGTTGATGTGCAGGTGTGAATAAGCTGTGGTGTGGGTTGATGGCGGAAGCACAATTGAGTCCTGGTGGAGGTGATGGTCACGAGAGTGGCGGTGACCAGAGTCCAAGGTCGAGTAATGCTCGTGAGCAGGATAGGTTTCTGCCTATTGCTAATATTAGTAGGATTATGAAGAAGGCGCTTCCGGCTAATGGGAAGATTGCTAAGGATGCGAAAGAGACTGTTCAGGAGTGTGTGTCTGAATTTATTAGTTTCGTTACTAGCGAGTGAGTTTTGTAGTTCTATGTATGATGTGTGTTTTAGATGTGTTGATGCTTTGGTTTGGTTGATTTGGATGTTTGTGGTTTTGTTTTGCAGAGCTAGTGATAAGTGTCTGAGAGAGAAGAGGAAGACTGTGAATGGAGATGATCTGCTTTGGGCAATGGCCACTCTAGGATTTGAGGATTACATTGATCCGCTTAGAGTCTACCTAAATAAATACCGAGAGGTGGGTGAAACGTCAACTTCAGCTATGCTATCCTCACTTTTAATTATGTTAAAGATAGAACGAAGTGACGTAAATTGACATTGTATCTTTTGTTTCTTATTGTTTCATTGGCTTGGTTGGTTGAGCAAAGCAGATTGAGGTATGAACCTTTCATACTACGACCTTTTTATGTTAATCTATTTGCACTGTTGTTTACATTGTTTTTCAAGTATATAGTTGACTTTAACAACTCTACAGGGAGATACCAAGGGGACAGGCAAAGGTGGAGATGGTTCAGCTAAGAAAGATTCAGGAACACATCCACAAGGTTCTAATGCACAGGTGAAACTCTAGTGCGCATTTGATAGTATGACGGTTTTGTTTTACCTTTAAAATTTGTTGACTTGTTTCTTTTTTGCTTAAGGTTTCTCAAGGATCTTATTCACAAGGGATGAATTATGTAAGTTCGCTGGTAATATATATTTCCACTGTTGTTTTGTCTCAAGTGAAGTCGATATCCATAAGCTCAATTTTACAACAGATTATTATATAACATTTAAGGTCGAAGACAAAGGGATGTTTCGTTTGAATATATCCAAATTGCTGACTAATTCTGAAAGCAATCATATTAGTGGCAGTCCAGAACAGTAGGATGCATTGGTCAAACAAACGGCTAGATATTTTTATGTCGGACTGAAGCTCTTTTTTACTATAGATTACATATTACAGTGACGTTGCTTTCTGTAGTCTTCAGACATTGCAAAATAACAAACTTCCTAGACCGTATTTCTCATTTTATGTTCCTTCCATGATGTTATTGCTTGTTGTACTTACTGTTACCTTTTAAATGACAAGATCTTGCATTCCTTGTTACTTGCAACTGAACCAAACCCATGAGCTAATGGTCCTCTAAACATGCTTTTGTCACAGGGCCAGCATATGATGGTTCCAATGCAAGGTTCTGAGTAGATTGTCAATTTGCTGCTGTAATTTGTGAAGAGTCGAGCTATTACATTAACAGACTACCCCATCCCAACATTCAGTAATGTAGCTGTGGTATGATAGTATCCTCTACCATGTAGTAACATTCACATCTCAGAGTTTTATACAGCCAGCTGTAAACCTATTATGCACTTATGTTTGGATATTACAATAATGATTATTATGACAAATTTATATTAAAAGAAAAAAAGTAGCTTATTTTAACTTTAACTCCAGCTGATTGAAGTATCAATGACTGCAGGCTACTATCTTCATTCATATCACATATTACAATATGTTTTGGTGTCCTTTTGGTATCAAACTTATCAAAACAAAAGCTTTGGAATTTCTAAGAAATCATTTACCATTGCTCAAACTCTTATAAATTCTACCTAATTTTCTTACTTAATGTAAATCTGATGTTATAGTGTGTGTGAGTGTTTTCATTAAAAATGCACAGGACTGACTACTGAGAATTTCAGTTCCTCCTTAATTAGTTGTTAAAATCCTTAAAAAAAATTACATCCAGTTTTTGAAGATCAATATAATTCAGTTGAACCCTTTTAACTCATTTATAAGAGTTGTAGTAATAAAAAAATCAAACTGATCAAAATAAACAAAGGTGTAAAATGTGATGTTAATCAAACATAAAACAATTCATTAATTGGATAAAGTCCCTCGATTACAGCATAAACTACTTTTTAATTCAAATTCCCAACTACCGAAACACAGCTGTCATATTTCGTAACTGAAACCAACGGTCCCTAGACTTGTGCTCCAAGTAAAAAAAACTTCATTCAATTTTCAAGCCGAGGGGGCATCTCATCATCAACAAGCTCAGCAATTTCCATAAAATCATCGGACCGTAACTCAATTCACAGTAACATCGACAGTAACCCACACCCTCATTCCATATTTCATTCATCAGATCATCCACCATTCTTTTCCGCAACCCAATTTCGAATTCATGCAATGTGTATTCAATTGTCATCCGCAATCCATCAAAACCATCAGACTTCATCATCACTTCTTCAGAATCTGCCCTTAAAACAATCTGCTCTGTTTTGTTTCGTATGAGTATGGAGATTTCGTACTGAGGCTCTTCATGCTCTTCAAGATTATACCACTTTGATTCATCAGATTCGCGCCAGATTCTGTATTCCAAGTTGCCGCAGTGAGTGAGCTGTGTTGTAGACATTCTTGATTCTCGTCGCTTTCTTCGTTAGTTTAGAATTGTTCGGTGTTGTGTTCGTAGGTGATGCTTTTATTTATATAGGCAGAGGTTGCTGCTCTGTTTCTAAGTCCTGAATATTTCTAAAAAAATTAATGTTAATATTTCTAAATTTTTGAATGAGAATCGGACGGCTGAGAACAAAACCGAGATGGACGATCGGGATTTCATTTGACGTTTGCAAATAACTGAATTAGGGCTTCTGGTTTAAAAAGGGTTTACTTATATAGAATGCAGAAACAATCTGAGTGATTCCAAACATTGAAATTTTAAAACATTCTCTGAATCTTCTTATGATTTTGTCTCTGCTGGTTAAAACACAACAATATGGATGTCACAGAACTACAAATATCATTAATCAATAGCAGAGGTAAACTTGAAGGTGGTTTCAAATAATCTGAAACTTCACTAAAGTTACAGACAAAGAAATGCAAATATTCATTAACATCAGCTAGCTAGCTAACAACAGCCACTTATGCGCACCGAGCTAGTGTAACTCTAAAGAATGTCGATTGGTTGTGCATACAGCCATTTATCTGAATTGATGTAATCAAGACTTGTTAGCTTCTGTATTTCTACCTGAGTCAACTTTGTTTCCCATGAAACTCTTCCATTTTTTTTCGCTCCAGGTCCCTTGCAGTTACTCTCCGCAAACGTCAATTTATACCTGCATTCATTCATTTGCGCGCTTGGTTAATTTCTATCTTGTCACATATAACTGACTGCATTACATGTAGTGTAGAGAATTTAAGTCTTACTCTTGTCCAGAAGAGCTCCAAGCATCCCAACCTTGTGGCACGACAATATCCGACATGGTGGTGTTGTAAAATAAAACTCTTGCATAAGGACCCCATGGTCGTCCTAAGTAAGTCAATGCACGTCCGATTATGATACCATCTCTGAACACAAATCCACTTTTATCATAAGGGGTTGTTCTAGATTGCGATGTGATGAAACCAGCTGTGCCCACATCTAGTATACCTCCTAGGACATAAATGGTACAATCCTGCTCATTCACAAATCAAACAAGAGTCATACACATGAAAATATTTACACTTCAAATGAAACAACCAAAAATCCAACAATTCTAAATAGTACTTGCCTCATACAGAGATTGGCCTGCACCAAGTATAAAATCAACCGAACCAACGATGGTATTACGGTAAAAGTAGTGTCTGCCCTGAACATCCCATAAAGTATCCTGAACTCCAACAAATGCACATCTAATGAATGTACATTTATCTCCACTTATAACCTGCCGCAGCTGGCACCCTTGCATTCCTATCACCCTCGTACTCCGGAAGATTATATGAATTCTGCATTCATCCATCAAACACATCATTCGGTATTCCTCACATTTAAGATTTAACACGGTAAGAGGTCGACTAGTTACTAAACATATACTTACAATAAAGGTCATGCCTTGGCTACGAAGTTATCGACAACGACAGTAAACGTTGCACTCCGCTGCAGATCCTGGTGATCATCCCAAACAATCTTTGTTCTCCTCTTTCCAGCTCCTTTGAGGATCAAGTAGGGCTTGTCTACTATCACCTTCTCCCTAATTCAACAAAAATTAAACCGTTCAAATCAAATTCTAAACAATTCCTTAACATCACAAGGCTTTTGTTACACTACTAGTCTTCCTGATCAAATGCAACAATCTTAACTAAGCTTAAGAAACGTAAATCTTAAAAAACAAATACCTGTAAACACCAGGCAACACCCTGATGCAAACCCATCGACGATTATCACTAGGAACACTGTCGATGGCAGCTTGAATAGAACTAAAGTTTTCACGACCAGAAGAACCAACAATAATTGTTTTCAACAATCTTCCACTCTTTGAGTGATAACAAGGCTTATGAAACTGCACTACTCTTCTTCTTCCATGTGACATCTCCATTGACGATGTAAATACTAAGAAGAAGATGCAAAGAGACAGAAAAGCGAATAACTTCATCTCTGTCTCGATCTTCCTCAGACAGAACAAGTTGGGTGGTGGAGTGTGATATGCCTAGGAAGAACAAACGTTGTTGTAAGAACAGGTGATAAATATGTAAATATGAGATATGGTAAATGATTGTGATGATGGTTTAGCTTCTTAATTTTGATTCGATAGAATTTGAGATGATTATTTTCTATTTATGAGATTTGATAGTTGCCTTTTTTGGATTATTATTGATGGCTTCAAATCTTTGTTAATGATTTTTAAATTATGATTGTGAAATTTTAATATGGTAATTGTAAATTATCTCCCTGTAATAGAGAATTTTTTTATTTATATGTACAATATTGCAGAAAAATAAATGTAATAACTATTTTTGTTAGGTATTAATGTTATTAGTGGTAGTTTTTGTCTTCCATACAATTCTGAAGGACCTCCACACCCATGGCGAGAGGAATAACAAACTCCAACAAATGGAAAATAAATGGTGAGGCCATGGATTGAACCCTGGACCTGAGGATTCTTTGTCAGACTCCCCACCATCAGGCTACCACCCCTGATGGCTTTAGTGGTAGTTTGAAAATTAATATTACTAGCACTTGCTGCACAGATTATATTAACAATATTAATATTCTATTCATTTAATGGAATAAATGAAAAATGAGGATGTGATATTATTCAATTACCCAATCTAACATGAACATCAGTGGAACTGGATAGGCCGTTTCAATTAATATATTTTTTCAATCATATACTGCTCATTTTATTCTTGTTTTTGTAAACTAATTGAAAATGTTTCTTAGTTGTAAAATGTTATAAAATGTTTCCTCTGTTGTAGATTCTTAATCATTGGGACATGATTGGGAGGGACGCTAAGATTATATAAGACAAGTATAAATCGTCAATTTAGTTTATCTGACGTTTGAGATTAAGTTGATTTAAATTAAATTGAATGGAGTGTTTTCTAAAATCCTTAAAAAGTTGGACCTTTTTGGCAGATAGTAGCAAAAGAACTACGTACAGTACAGGATGGAAGGGTCTTCGATTTACATTTGTCCAAAGCGTTCTATAAAACCATCCTTGGGCAGTTACTACAATTTACTACCGTTTTAACAATGTATGTTTCAATGAAAACACCTCCACTTTATGTTCTCATTATCTTGTTGCAGAAACTGGATTTATATGATATCCAGTTATTTGATCCTGAAATAAGCAGAGTCTGCTGAAATTCAAAGCGATTTCCAAGAAGAACTGTGTTCGGACCACGGTGTGCAGAGAAGTTCTATTTCTGAGATGGCAGCAAGTTACAATGTGCTTGACTTCACACTACCTTATTATCCTGATTACATTCTACACCGGAAAAAATATAATGAGATGATTGAGTTATGTTTCATCTCAAATCACATGGTTATAAATGTTAGCTTCTGTAATGTCATTTTTCTTCCTTAAGTGGTTTCTAGTTATGTGTCGTAGAAAAGGGAAACTGGTGTGACCAGGTTCTGTGTTGTGTCTTAAATTGAACATTGAGTGAGATGATGATTGTGTTTATTGATAATTGTTGAGAAAGTGAATATAGCTGCTGCGATCATATTGGCATATGAGGTTGGAATTTGGATGCATCTCATTTTGTATTATGTCAAATACTTAAACTGCTCGAGTGTTCAGGAGTTTTTTCTTTGATGTCTTGGATATTAACTTTTCCTTGCTGCTAGCATTTATTGATTCTGTATACAAGATATTTCTAAATTAGATTTTCAGTAGCTAGGTGAGATGATTTATTCTCCATGATGTTTCTTGCTACAGATTATCAATGTTTTTGAGGATTCTCCATGATGTTTCTTGCTACATTGTTGACAAAATTGTCATCTACTCCCTCCGTCCCATTATGAGTGTCTCATTTTCTTTTTTGATGTCCCAAAATGATCTTCTCATTTTTTAAAATAGAAACTTTTTTACCTCTACATTTACACCTCTTTCATACTTTTTATCCCACTTATTCTATTTCAGTACTTTTTATTTCACATTTTTTAATTTTCTTAAAAACCGTGAAAGTTCTCAAATGAGACCCTCAAAATGGGACGGAGGGAGTATGTGTTTTGCAGCATCCTGACAAGATTCTAGATTATGTCAAGTTTGCCTCCTTTCTCATCAAAAGTTAGTAGCACTAAATGTGCTTGATTTTGATGACATTCAGGAACTCATCATAATTTAATCTCATGGCTAAAATGTGGTATTTCGGGCAATAATGAAGGAAAAGCTCCTGGTATGCCATCTCAGAAGGACAAGGCGCATTCCACCTGTTGTACCCCCAAACCTGCAATCCATAGGGTATATATCCAGTGAATTTGTAATCAATCATCGGTAAGCAGGTTGCACATGATGGTATCATGAGCCAACCATTTTGAAATAGCCAGCCTTTGCTTATGTCAGTAAATGATCTTCATTGTACTCCAAAGCAATAGCTTTTTGCAGGAAATAGGTAGCTCATTTGCCTTGCATATTATGGTTTGATTGCAAAATCAGTAGTGTTTTGTATCATATGTAGACAGTTAAGGTTCAACTGTCTTTGTATCTTCTTTGGGATGTTTCTGCTGAATGCAGCTTAGATGCTTAAATAGACAGTATCAAATATATATTCAGTTCACCAAGACAATTTGGTACCAGAATGAGTCATTTGGGTTTTTTATGCGAATCAACACTCTATTATTGAAAACGAGTAAAAAGATTGGATTATTGATGGATATTATTAACTGATGATAAATGAGAGAAATGAAACTGCACACAACTTTGAAATGTTTGATTACAGAAAATAAAGTTCATTCAACATCTTATAAATTAGATATGTGAAGATGATACATGACAACACACTCTCATATGCATCATTTGGATCCTCCTGCTTGCTGCTGATGGATGGGAATGAGATGGGGATCAAGCAAGCAAGACGAAAAGTGCATATATGATCCCAGGAAGATATCCCAATATTGTCAGCAACAAACATATCCAAAACTGGATCTGCAAAATGCATAACAAATCTCATTTAAGGCCAAACCATCTTAATTATACACAAATGATTTGATGTGCAACATAATTAATATATAATAATGAGTAAATACATACCGCGCAGCCATATCGGAGGAAGACACCCACTGGAGGGAGCAATATCGCTAGTATCACTTCAACAAACGTTGCTGTACCCATTTCTCTTGTCTCTCAAATCAAATAATCAACCGACAGAAGAGATGAAGAAGAAGATTTCAGTTTGAGTTTGATGAGAGAAGAAGTTGCTGCAGTTATATATAAAGTGGAGAACAGCTCTCCCACTTCCACTACAAGTTACACCACAGAGCATCATATGACATCGTAGTGACTTGTTATATTTTTGTAAATATGAATAATAAATAGTAGGAGAGAAGAGATCGCAAAAATGGACACGGTATTGAGACAGGGAACACACCTGTTCCACATAATATCTACGACACGTATGCATATCACATGTATCATGGAGGGACTTGGCTAAGCAAGCATCTATTCCTTAACTATTACAACTGATTCACTATTTAGTATGATTATATTTCACTCATTGGAGCATCCTTAATGATTCTGATGACCAATGGTTTAGCTTCATTGTATAATTCTTTTTACTCCCTCTGTCTCATAATGTTTGTCCACTTTCTTTTTTGGGTGTTCCCTAATGTTTATCCACTTTCATTCATTCACAACCACATGTTTTATCTTTCCTCTCAAATTCTTTTAAATCTTTCATTCTCAACCACATATTTTATACATTACTATCTTAAATACCGTGAAATATATACTTTTGGACAAACTTAAGGGTACGGAGGGAGTATTAAACAGATAAGTAGCTGTGACTTGTGATGCAAAATATATTAAATTCTACCCCCACCGAACATGTTTGAACGGACCCATTTGATTTTTTGTATTCAAGGCCGACGTCAAATTTTGGATTTGATGCCGACACACGATACATCTTTATCTACCGAAGTGAGGATTTTCCTCAAATGAGTATTACTGTTTTACTAAACATAGCAACATTATTCACCACCTGAAATTTGTCATCAAAATTAAATAAAAATTGAGCCACAATTTAAGGTATTAACATTGACAGTTGAGGTGCTTGATGAAGCAAGAACACTGGGGAAAATGGACTCTGAGTATCATTCAGTAGCCTTCACTTTTACAGAACGAAAAAACATGAACTTCGTAAAAACCTTTGATGATCTTAACAGAATATATCTTTGTAGCAGGCACTGATATATCATTTATTGCGATGTGATGGAACAGGCATTGGCTGAAATGATCAACCAAACAAGTAAAATAAAAAAGCAAGAAAAGATGCACATATATATATTCTGCAGTAGTCGGAGAATCAGGTGCTCCCGACCGCCATACAACCAAGCCATAATAATAGAAACCTTAACGGTGCTTCCAACTGGGCCACTTACCTTCAGAGAATCAACTGAAAAGGCACCATCGGAGGGTATGACATCCCTGCAAAACTCATCTCTTTGTCAATGCATGCACCACTCATTGGTAAGTATATATGTATTGGGATGAACCTATGGAGTTCTAGCCGGAAGGGTTTGTTGGTGGCTCAAGAAATGTTGATACAAGGGGGGAAGGTCATTTACTTTGAGTTGTTGGTTGTGGAAGTGGATGAAGAATGTTGATATAAGGGAACAGCTTCTTTAAATTTCTATCAGTTATTGGGTCTGGGCATTATCACTTCACATTTTAGCAGCAAGATGCCATATCAGAGGTCCTGCAACCAATAAATGACAAGGAGATGAATAAGGATCTGAAAACGAAGAAAAGAATAAGACAATGCGAGTTTGGAACATTTAAATTTAAAATTTCCATTCATGCTGCTTCAAGCAAAATATAATTTCACCTTAGTGTCAAAATATACAGGTTAACCAGCAAGTATTTTGTATGGAGAAATAGTTTGATCACACAATCTAGTGATCTATGATTTAAGATTCGCCGGTTATAAATAAGCTCACCTACGACATCATGCTTCCGCTGCTTTTAGTTCGTGTGTCTCGGCTGAACATTCTTCATTTATACCCAAGCCATGCATCAAAGTTTCATAACTAACTGTATTAGGACTTTCACCTCTTTCAGTCATGAACTCTAACATTTGTCTTGCTTCTGTTTGTTTACCATCCTTAACCAGTGCACTGATTAGCATGTAAAATGTGATTGCATCAGGTTGAATCTTTAGTTCCCTCATATCACAGAAGACACGCTTCGCTTCATCCCATTTTCCAATACAGCAAAACCCGTGGATCATTGTAGTGTAAGTAATCACATCAGGGGAGATTCCTTCACTTTTCATCTCATTATATAAACCTCTCGCCTCTTCCCATTTTCCATTTTGGAACAACCCATGGATCGTTGTACTATAAGTTATCACATCACCAATAATTCCCTTGTTTTTCATCTCATCAAAAATACTTTTAGCCTCCTCCCACTTCCCTGTTTGTAGTAATGCACGGATCATTATTCCAAAGGTAATCACATCAGGGGAAACCCCCTTGCTCTTCATAAGACAAATAACACTCTTAGCCTCCTCCCATTTCCCAATCGCAGACAAACCATGGATTAGCGAATTATAGAAAGACAAATCAGGGGCCATCCCTTTGCAGCTCATATCAGAAACAATCGCTAAGGCCTCCTCCCATTTCCCAGCTCTAAACGAACCCATAACCATTGTAGTGTAAGTAGTAACATCAAGGGAAATTCCGTTGCTTTCCATCTCCTGAACAACAGATTTAGCCTCCTCCCATTCACCGATTATGCACAAACCATGAATAATTGATGTATATGTTTTCACGTCTGGGATCACCCCGCTGTTTTTCATTTCATGAAAAGTCATTTTAGCCTCCTGCAATTTGCCAGCTTGGCACAGGCCATGGATCAATGAACTGTAGGTGTTAAGATTTGGCAAAATTCCCTCCTTTTTCATCTCCTGAAACATAGCTTGGGCCACCTCCAAGTTATTTCCAACGGAGAAGCCATGAATCAAAGAGTTGTACATGATGACATCCGGAATAATTCCATTCTTCTTCATCTCATCCAGGAGAGCTTTTGCTTCCTCGCATTCACCACCAATTGCAAGACCATGCATGATGGAAGTATAAGTTACAACATTCGGGACAATCCCTTCATTTTTCATTTCATAAAAAACACCTTTAGCCTCCTTCAACATGCCCGCTTGACACAGCCCACGAATTAACGAACTTCGAGTGGTTGGACTCGGAGAAAGTCCAGACTTTTTCATCTCACGAAACACCCCAATTGCATCCTCCCAGTTCTTGCTGACACACAACCCATGAATAACTGAGCCATACATTTGAACATCTGGAGAAATCCCACCCTCTTTCATCTCAGCAATCAACCCTTTAGCTTGCTCCCATTCTCCATTTATCACCAAACCATGAACCAACGAGCTATAAGTTATCAAATTCGGCAAAACCCCATTCCCTCTCATCTCCCCTAACATCCTCTTCGCATCCTCAAGCCTTTTCACTAAACATAACCCTCGAATCAAAGAATTATACACAACCACATCAGGCAACACACCGTCATCCTTCATCCTCTCATATACCCTCTCAACCTCATCTATATCCCCAACACTACAAAATCCACATATCAACGAATTATACGCAACCACATTCGGCTTATAACCATTCTTCATAACAACCCCCAACACCCCTAAACCATAACCACAACTATTCATCTTACAATAACAATTAATCAATACATTCATAAGATACAAATCAGGAACCACACGACGACCGCCACCATAATCAAGCGTCATCAGTTTTTTAAACATGGAAATGGCGTCAGAGTACTGTCTTGATCTGACCATATCTGAAAGCAGCTTTGTGTATTCGGATAAGTGGCGATTCCCGAGCTTGGACTGGAGCAGCTTTTCGAACTTTTCTACTGGATTGATTGACGAAGAAGAGGACGACGGCGGTGGTTTGGGTTTGTGGGATGATTGGGTGGATACGGTGCGAGTGAGGGTCGAGAGTGACGCGGCGGATGTTGGTCTTGGTGGAGGCATTGGTAAAGAGTGTGTATTCGGAAGTGGGAGAGTTTGATTTCTTCAACGACGACGGCTAGGGTTTTTCAAGCTCCGGAGATTTGCAGGGTTTTGGTTTGTTTTAATGGTATATTTGTTGCAAATAATGCTATTTTAGGTTAAAATCAAGAAAATGGTATATTTATGAAAGACTAGAATACAATCTTACTTATTAATTTGATTAATGACGGTTAAAATTAAAGTGAATTTTTAATTATATTGAGCGTTTGAAATTACAAAAATATGTGCAGTTAAAATTGATAGTCCGTTATATTATTAATAATTAATATTGATCGAGTCTCCCATCTTATCAAAAATTATGTCTTCCTGAATTTTACTCTCATATAATTATGTTTAAGATGAAAATTCAAATACATGTAGGACTCTCATATAATTAAGTTCAAGATGAAAATTCAAATACACATAGGACGATGCAAATAAATGTAGCAAGTGAGACATGATCTTGATGTTGATTACTAACCATCTAACATTTAATTTTTAAATAAATCGTTAAATTCAAACGTTAGAATGTTTTGACTAATCTAACTACCTATTTATAAAAAATTAACGATTAAGATTGACTCATTACGTATCACAAAAAATTAGTCATTCTTCAACATAACCCATACTAGTACTATGTAACAAAGTGCGAGGTTTGTGGTTCGAGTCGCCCTGAACGTATCATTTCTCACATTGTTCCTCCTTTATTGAAGGTCTGTAGTTCTTTTTTCCCGCTTCGTGCGAGGAGTGACTTTATTTCCTCGCGCTAGTGCGAGGATGTTGTGTGAGCCGAGCGACCAGTGCTACCGATGATTAGAATATGATTCTCATGTACGAGATCTTAGATGATTTGTACTCATTATAACCGCTATCAAAAAATAACCAAATTAATTGTCATTTTTATCCAGTAGGCAGAAATTCTGCAAACCTCTATTGAGAATCGAAATTGGCTCTAATGATTGAAACTTATATTGTCTAATCTTACCAATTAAAATCGACAAGTATAAATTTCGATTTGAAAATCTATCAAAATTAACCAATTTCTGCAAAACCATATATAAATAAATAAATAAAAGAAAACCATTTAGAGTGTCTTGGTCTCTGCAGTTTACCTTCAACCAAGTCCAATTTGTCTACAGTAGTATTTAAAAATGAATCCAAACTTGAAAGTGCGATTTAGGGATTGAGAGCAGCGGATCAGAAGTTTAGCTTCATCGACCGACTCATGGATACTATTGATATCAAAAACCTCACCGTCGCTGCTTCAGATCCTTCTTCCGCCGATTCCAATGATGCAGAAAATCGTGAACGATACGATCGCGAATTCAAAGCCGGACTTCATCCGCTCAAGGTAATTCCTTTTTATCCGCTCATAGCTTTTTTGCTTGTTTTTCATCTAAGATTGTTTGTCAGTTAGGGTTATTAATTATGGTGAAGAGAGTAATGTTTTTTGGTATCTAATTATTATGATACTGTTGTTGAATAGAAAGTGTTTGAGTTCTAACCTGTGAATAATTTCACTGATTGCCTGATTCAATTTGCAACTCAATAGGTTTTTTGGGTTTATTTTCGAAGGAAATTCAACTTACTCGGCCTTCTATTTTATATTGGACTCCAATCCATTGGATTCTTTTGGCTGAAATATTAAATCTGTCTTACCGTTGAGTAGATAACCATTTAGTGGCTACTATTATCCATGAGGATTTTACTTGTAATTTTTTTTAGCTAAGTCACTTCAGGACAGTAAGATGTCAAAAGACCGATGGAATTCTGTCCAAGGAACCTGTTTATTAGCTTGACTATGAATTAATAACCATGGGTAACAAGAGGATTGAGGAGTTTATTGATTTATGGACTGTGAAATCCTGATTATCTTATTTTATGCTAGCTGTTAGTTTTAACTTATCTTCATTAGACTAGATATTTGTCGATTTGGTATCATTACTGGAGTCTTTGGAACCAAAATGGCATTTTTGAATGTCCACTCTGTATTAAAACACATTCCTTGTTTTATTATCTTATTGAGGAGTCTTCTTTATATGTTGGTAATTTCGGTGCAATATAATTATCTATCGAGAGTCAAGACACTGACATACACGTATTTTACATATAATCATTTTATCAGCACAAGTATGTTTTCTGGGGCACTCGGAAGACCCCAGGAGTACGTAATCAGTCATATGAGGACAGTATTAAGAAGATAGCTGAATTTAGCTCGGTAAGATCCGTTCTTTGATTCCCGAAGTCTTCAATACATTACTCTGTCACTTGTTATTACCTATTTTTTCGGCGTCACATCTCTGTTAGTTATTTATTTTCCTTTGCAGGTAGAGGCCTTTTGGTTTTGTTATTGCCATTTAGTTCGCCCTGCTAATTTGCCAAGCTCCACTGATTTGCATCTTTTTAAGGAGGGCATTCGGCCACTTTGGGAGGTATTCACCTGAACTTCAATTCGGTCAGTCGAACACTATGTAGGCCGCATCTTACTTGATAATTGGGCTATTTCACCTTGAAAACAGGACTCTGCTAACTGCAACGGTGGCAAGTGGATCATAAGATTTAAGAAGCCTGTATCAGGACGCTTTTGGGAGGATCTGGTAAGCTATTGCTATGTTGTCAAATGGTGAACTAGTGATTGAACAGTAGCTCTACATATCTATCCATTAGTTTTAAACAAAAACATGGTGGTTTAGTTGGAAATAGGTGCCAATTATTAACTAAACAGATTAATATCACTTTGCTTCCGCGAAATGATTTTTTCTCTGTCCATATGTTGGTGTTTCAATAACTTTCTAATAATTCCATGTCCCCAGGTTCTTGCCTTATTGGGTGACCAATTGGAATATGGTGATAACATATGTGGTGCCATGTTGAGCATTAGGCATAATGAGGATTTAGTCAGTGTGTGGAATCAGGATGCATCTGACCAGCAGGTTAGGATAGAGCTGAGCACAAATAATGTTTACCATTATTTTGACATCTTTAGACTTCATTTTCAATTTTTTTTACCAGGTTGTGATGGCTCTTAGAGATGCAATTAAGCGTCAATTAAAGCTTCCTCACAGCTATGTTATGGAATACAAGCCTCATGATGCCTCTCTGCGAGACAACTCCTCATACAGGAATGCAAGGTTAAGAGGATAGATATAGCTAGTGACATGTTCAGGTCTGTGTAACTTATTATCTATTACACAATGGTATCGAATAAGTCCTTTCGATCAGAAAATAGTTTTAAACGAGTAAAACTTCAATAAATCCTTGGCAGAATTGCAATGTTAGAACCTGTTTTTTAAGCTACAGCCGACAATCTAGACCCATATTTTTTAAGCATTATCGTCGGCATGGTTTCAGGGTTGTGTGGAGCGTAAAGCAGAAATCCGCTGTGGGGAGTTAAGGATGTCATGCGAGAGGAGAATGGGATAGCAGACTCTGTTGCACATTTTGCTTTAAGGGCGAAAAGCTCATGGTTGAATCAATGGTCAATCCCGTATTGTGTGAAGCCCTGCGTGCTCCACGTTCCTCTGGCAGGTTTTAGGCTCTTGTGGCTGGTTGTGTTTGCTGTTGTTTTTTGTTGGTTTTGTTTGTTTCAGTTATGTCGTACCATAAAAAAGCTCTCAGATTCAACATTCAATCAGACTTCTTTTTGCATGACATTGAAACTGAGTTGCCTGCGATCACGTGCATGAAAATAACTAATAGCGACCATCATGTATTCAAATGAACACGTTTCACCTGTTAGGTTTAGATCAGTTGGGAAGAGCAGAGATCGGAGCCTATTCGGATTCGAATCCTGAAAATAACATGAATACGGATCGTCTTTACCTTACCAATAAAAAATCAACATGGCATTTACAATACTTATACTATCATTATAAGTTGAGAGACGTAGCAGAGGAATCAAAAATAATCTATCCCATGTATAAAATGCCTGTTCCGAATTTTCTGCTAAAGAAATGTCACCCCTTTCTCTTCCCCAACGAATCTCTGATTTTCCAGATCAACAAAAACAATCTCCATCCCTCTATTTTTTGGTGTTTATAACCAGAAGATAAATATACAATCGTTAGACTATTCCTTGTTAAAACAGGTTCTGATCTTGTATGAAATCTTTCATCATATTTTAGGGTCTTGCTTTACGTATCTTGTTTTGATGTTCAATCTGATTGTTGGCAAAAATGTATTCATTCAGAGATAAATTTTCCATCAGGGATTGTTACATTTAGATATACATGTACGTCATTTCCATTGGAGATCATACAAAGGTTGTTAAATCTTGAAGCATTATGTCGTGCTGCGGCGGTGGAGAGGAGGAACTAACCGGTCCACCACCTAACCAATATACAGCTCCACCAAGAGGAGGAAATACATACGGTGGAGGTACAACACATTTAGCTATTTTCATTGTTCCTTAATTTGGGAAATGCTAACTTTGATAATCACTTTTATATTCAGGCGGCGACAGAGGTGAGCCTAGGAGTTCAAATGCAACGCGAGGTGGACCTCCGCAGAAGGCTTTACCCATAGAAACACCTGCCATTTCATTGGATGAGCTGAACAAATTAACCGGGAATTTCGGGTCTAAGGCTTTGATTGGAGAAGGTTCTTACGGCCGTGTTTTTTATGCTAAGTTGAGTACAGGCCAAGATGCAGCTATTAAGAATCTGGATACAAGTGCATCACAAGACTCTGACGCAGACTTCGCTGCACAGGTTTGCGCAATGTAGATTAATATTTTCTTAAAGTTTACCAATTTTTTACAGGAAACCTTTTTGACAGTTCTATTTCTTTGGTTCTTGTGGGTTACAGCTCTCTATTGTTTCAAGGCTCAAAAACGAACATTTTGTGGAGTTGATCGGGTATTGCTTAGAGGCAAATACTCGAATTCTCGTCTATCAGTTTGCAACAAATGGTTCTCTTCATGATATCTTACACGGTAAAAGTTTATGCACTTCAGTGATTTCATTTTATTTGTATTTTTAGATGAAAACTATAATCATAACTTTTCTGTAGGAAGGAAAGGTGCACAAAATGCAGAACCAGGCCCGGTCCTCACATGGAACCAGCGAGTCAAAATTGCATATGGTGCAGCAAGAGGCCTTGAGTACCTACACGAAAAAGTCCAACCGCCTATTGTCCATCGAGACATCAGATCAAGCAATGTTTTTCTTTTTGATGACTATTTGGCAAAGATTTCTGATTTTAACCTGACAAGTCAGTCTTCTGACTCGGCAGCCCGACTACATTCCACCAGAGTTTTAGGAACATTTGGCTACCATGCCCCAGAGTACACTTCTTATAATTCCCTATATATAATTATTTTAGAATTACCGAACATTTGTTTTTTTCTTTTCTTCAGGTATGCCATGACAGGACAGATAACTCAGAAAAGCGATGTTTACAGTTTTGGAGTAATTCTTTTGGAGCTCCTGACAGGAAGAAAACCTGTGGATCACACAATGCCTAAAGGACAGCAGAGCCTGGTTACTTGGGTAAATATGATATTATTTTCAACTCTTCATTCAAATAACCAGTACCACAGTTTATTTATTTATCAGTATTCTGATTTCTGAAAATAGGCTACTCCGCGGCTTAGTGAGGATAAAGTTAAGCAATGCGTTGATCCCAAGCTTAACAATGATTTCCCTCCTAAAGCCATTGCCAAGGTAAGTACTGCCAACATGTTTTATTTCCGTAGCATGAAAATGTTCCCTTCGTGTAGTAAAAAGCCTTACTGCAGAGTTCAGATTATCAAAATTTCTCTGATGTTCATGCTGATAGTTTTTTTCGTGTTGTTTTTAGTTGGCAGCTGTTGCAGCATTATGTGTTCAGTACGAGGCTGACTTCAGACCGAATATGACGATTGTGGTTAAGGCACTGCAGCCACTTCTCAGCTCGAAGCCAGCAGGACCTGATTCCAATGCTTGAAATACTATTCACAAAAGACCACGCTTCAATAGTTTTCTTGAGTTAAAAATAATCCAGTTTAATGGAATCATGATTTTTCAAGTTTTGTAAATTTTCAAAACATCAGAGTTCAGACATGGTTACATGTTGTATTCCTGATGATAGACTTCAGGCTTGTATAGATTGAAACTTATTGACAAATGAACTGCTTAGAACTTAAAACTGGATTCATATTTAGTTACTATTGTTTCACTAGGGCTCTCAAATAATCTAATAAATGTGTTTAGGGTGGAGTTCCCTTCAGGACCACTTTTATTTGCATATATTCATCTAAAGATGGAGGATGCAAATAGAGCAGAAAAAAAGTGCAAGATGATGTCACCTGGAGAAGAGAGAAAAAGTTTATGCACAAATAACACGTGGATGAAGCCTGAGCATCGGATCAAATTCATATCAAGATTTCAAATAATGATCTCGAATGCCCAAATTCGACCTTTCTCAAATAAACATGATATATATAGGTTGAGAAAGTTGGTAGAAGCCATTACCCTCTTCCTAGTACAAAACTACAAATACACCACTGAATATTTCAGCACCACTCAACTTGAGTAGTTCAAATAACTCTGTAAATGGAAGTGCAGTAAAGAGGTCCTTAAAATTTTGAATACAAGAACTAGGAACTGATTATCACTAACCAACACACAACACTCACTCTTCCTTCCAAATCTGTCCAGTTACTCTCAATTTCAGTTCTCGCCTATCTCCACCAGAGAAAAAGAGCGCCATGTTCCTTTGGATGATGAGTCCATCTTGGCTGTCACGTACTTTCTTGTGGCTGTCTCGGATACTCCTAGGCACTCCTTGCCAGGTGAGCTTGCGCCCATTAGCTCCAACTTCTAGAGTGTAGCTAAACATTTTGGCTTCATTTTCTTCACCCATGAATCTCAGGAAAGCCATGTAGACTGGAGCTGTACCCAGGTGAAAAGCTTCAAAATGCAAGCAAAATTGCCTTCCAAAACAGCTAAAAACCTGAGAAGATGGACAAACAAGCATTTTAACTTTTTTGACAATGAGCTGACGTTCCAACTCGACTAATTTTTCAACTATCTCAATGATTGTGTCCTGACCGGTAAATAATTGTTTCGAGTCTTACTGATAATAAAATACAAGTAAACATAACAGATCAAGAAGAGTGTGCCATCAATCCCAATAACTTACCGTAAGCATCCATGTAGCATTCTCAACTTCTTGAGGATTCGCTTTGACATATCTATGGTTGAAGCTACATCCATGGTGCATGTCTACCTTGTGATCATCTTTCAGATGTGAAACAAGAGTTGCAATGTCACCTGTGACTGAACAGTCAGATCCTGCATAGGGACAAGTGTAGGGGCGGAAAGAGCATTGTTGTTCATGCTTGAGCTTTCCGTAATATGGAAATATATCTTGGCAACCCAGACTCTGATAGCTACAAGGAAGTTCTAGTGACTCTGCAACTTTCTCCAAGGCCAGGCACCTTATATTTCCAAGCTCGTATCGACAAGTTGGGCAACAGTTATGGACTTTTGCCTTGCAGCTTGAGCATAATGTATGGCCATTTGGGCACTACGAATGCACAATCAGACACAATATTATAAAGAGCATCCCTTTTTATACATATTTAGTGAGAAAAGTAGCAGTACGATAGAGGGAATACAAACAAGCAGAACATCATTACGAAATATTGTTATATAATCGCCTCATGCCACTCAACTCACAGATCAGTGAAAACTTTTAGTTCAAAATAAAGTAGTACCAATTAACACTAGTACCCGTTCAATGTCGTCACCAAGCAAAGAATTTCAAAATCATGCAACAAAATGAATTATCACAAAGAGCACAAATACAAACATAAAAAGGAAGAAGAAGAAGAAGAAGAAGAAGAAGAAGAAGAAGAAGAAGAGGGAAGAGAGAAGCCAACTGATTAGCTAGTTACCTGATGAATGGGAGGGTACATCAAACTAGTACAGACAGGACATTCTAGCAACTCATATACTCCATTAGTAGAAGAAAGACCATGTTTATTGATCAGAGTAAGGGTAGCTTTTGCAGTTGCAGTAGGAATCTCTGATTTTGCTATTGGTCGGCCATACTCTTCTGATGTCAGATGAGTTTCAACAACATCCTTCAGAGTACTACCTCCAGGAGCCATTAAACTTGTAGAATCCAAAAAACTTGCTGTATATGCCACTTAATGAGGATATATATTATGGAACTTTATAGTATGCTATCACCACAATCTACAACAGATTCAGGGATCTGAAACAGAAAAAAGAAGAGGACCAGTTAGATAGAAACCTGGAGATGTTGGCTTGAAATACTGTACATCTCTGAATTGACATTAAAACCACAAACAACCCTCTACTGACATCCTAAACAAAATCATGCAGTCGACATATACTGAATACTAGTACAAGAAGACATTCATGGTACCACTACTAACGGTAAGAATCTAATCTTGGAAAGTATTAATCACACGCGGTTGTGCGAAACTATTACAGTCAAAAAATTTACAAGAAATAGAAAGCAGACAGCAATGGGTAAAAACCTACTAGCGATTCCACAACAGACGTCCAGTGGTGGAAAATACAATGCAGCTGGACAGAACTCTGAAATGACATATCCCTAATCCTATGCTAAATCAAAAAGCATATTGCTTTATCAATAAACACAGGCATATCACATATGCAAGTACACGTTTGAATAAACCAGCCTGCATTTCAAAATTCCACTTCTCATTAAATAGCCACACATAACTAGCAAACACCAATTTCTCATCTCAATCACATCCAAAGAGTAGTGTCCAGGCTTATGTGCGTTAAGGCAAACATGAGCACATACTGAATGAAACTACTAAATGCAGTAACAGATCAAGAGAGGAAGTAGGGAATCCCTAGTTCCTAGAAACCTATGTTGTAAACCAACAATTAACAAAAAAATTAAGAGAAAAACTACCAAAAGAGACGCCACAACATCAGCAATTAAAACCATTCCTATCTGAACAAAAAGGTGATAGGATTCAGGAATGAAAAGCATCATCATCATCAGAATTCGGAACCTGCCAAATTTAACCTAATTCAAATCCGCAACAGTAAAAGGTGTAAAATCTCAACAACAACAGATTAGATAAAAACCCAATTCGAAATATCGGCTTGGGAAAATAAGACGAAAGACATTCGATCGAAGACGGAATCGGATTAGGGATCAGATGAAAACCAGCAAAAGGATGCCCTAAGAACGAATAAAGCAGAGATTGGAGAGAGAGATAAGTCACCTTGAAAGAAGACGCAAAAGGGCGAAGAAAGGAGATATCTTTGAGGAGGCGATGAGGGATCGGAGACGGCCATCGACCGGCGGAGCGTAGAGAGAGGGAGACAATTGAGTCGAATTGATTGATCAATCCGACACTGTTCTGCTGTCCCTTTTCAATATTTAAATTAAATAACAAATTTCAAAAATGTATCAAGAAAAAATTGGATTATAAAATTTAATCAAAATCTAATTATATTGCAAATGCGTTTATACAACAAAATTAATTTCAATTGATAATGTCTCAGGAACACAGAGTCTGGTTTTTTATGATCCGTTGCAATTGATTTAATGGTCCAGATCATGGATAGCAGGAATCGTACGTCACATATGAGATCATAATTGATCCTTTTTCTCTAGGAGCATATTGCAATGCAAATGAGTTGTGATTTCAGATTTGAATTGTTTTGAAAATTTAGGACTCATTTACATAATTAGTAAAAGCATATAAAAGAAATTGAAAATTGTTTCAATCGACTTGGGCCGCATTGTCATATGATTGTTTTCTTCTGATAAAAGAAAATGGATAATATAAAGTAGAGTTTGGCTGTATCTGGATTTCAATTTGAACCGAAAAAGTGACAAGACGACTTCGTGCAATGCGGAAACAAAAGTGTTGCTAGATGTGTTGTAGTCATATGTGTGTGATTTTATTGCACTGCATTTTGGTTGGTATGGTTTGGCCTCATCGAGGAATGATTAATGATGTTTTGCGTGGAGCGTCCCTCCATTTAATGTGCACATGTTCTTCTATTTTACTACATGCCAATATTTTCCAGGATCGATACGAGGTAAAATTACAGGGTTTAATAAAATGTTCAGACAAAACTATGTAAGGTGTGAGTTCTTTTTGCAATTTTCTCTTAAACAATTTCGGTCGAGTAGATAATTGTCAAAATATACATTGTTTTTTAAAATTTGAATTTTTATGTAAATTTTACTATTATTTAATAAGAAGTAGCATCAAATGAGATGTAAATAAGCGTGAGACCGAAGAACACCATCTCATCCGTTCATTTTTATCAATGAATGGATGAGATTAAAAGATTAAAAACTTTTCATCTCAATATTTTGCGCACACTTGTCCCCTACTTTAATTAAATAAATGATTATAATCACAACCGTTGAAATTCATGCAATTCTTTTTATAAAAAAACATCGTTATTTAGTGAAGAATAAACAGCTTCCATGCACAGGCGGGAAGAATAAACAGCCTCCACGCGCGCAGACGGGAGGAATGAAGCCCCAGAAAAATCTGAGGAAATTTGGTGAGGCCAGGGTTCAAACCCTGGCCCTAAGTTCCTTTTGTCAGGTCCCCTCACCAACAGACCACCACTCTGTTGGCATTTAGCACTAAGTTTTTAATTTAGTAAATCATACATATATTCAATACTAACATTTAGTAAACCATACAAATATATTTTGAGAAGGGATCACGTATAAAGTGGTAGATTTTCTATAAAATATAAACTAATTTGGACCTTTAATCAATTTCAATCGGACGGTTTATAAAAATATCTTCTATAAAATATAAACTAATTTGGACCTTTAAGTATTCTGATAGAATATGGATGCCAAGTCAACTATATATTTTTAACCTGCAGCTCACTGTATCCTGAAGGTCCCTGGAACTGTGAATAGTTCGAGTCTGGAAGCACAGGTTTTTAACTACAATTACATTCTTGTGTGAGTATGGTGTTTTGTATTCTTATAACCATATGCCACTCTCCTCTTATTTTTTGTTAAACATCGTGTGAATCTGGCCTTCATTATTGTTTCACATTCAAATGGATCGATGCCTGATTTGTCTAACAATAGTTGCCTTTTAACAGAGATACCTTCCCGCAACTGTGACAAACTTCCGAAATATGGTTGTTCTGATTAAGGATAATCATGCAAAGATAATGGCCAACACAAAATTACTCAATTTGGTTTGTGAGGTAATAAAATAAATAGTGGGCAGACATTTGAATACAGTTAGGACCTAAATGGCTCCATTTTCAGCATTCCCTCTTGTAATCTTGTTACTAGTTCACTGACTGCTTATCACGGATTCCCGTCTGATCTTAGTTAAGTTCTTTGAATCCTACATAGTCATGAAATATTGCAGAGTAATTTGTTATTAGGAACTAACACCAACTATGATGCAATCTCAATATTGCATCGAATAACAAGAGAGAATTTAAGTATTTTTTTTTCATAGAGAAATTACAATCATGTGTCTGTCTCCAAAAAAATAGCTTCAAGTACAAGCAAACTCTTAGAAAAAGCATTCAAATATAACGTACACTGAGCAAGCACATCAAAATAGAAGTCGAGATTGATTTAACTCGTAAATGGCTCTAACTCTGACCATTGGAAGCTGGACTAGCACTTGCTACGATTTCATCGGGCTTTGATGTTACTGGCTCCTCGTAGCTCCTCCTTTCATCTACTTCTCCCAGTACATCATCCATAACATCCTCCTCCCCAATATTCACATCTTCCATGTAATCTTCCTCTTCCTCTTCCTCTTCAATATTGCCACCCTCTTCCAAGTTCCAACTTTCTTTTCTTCGGTCCATGCTCAAGTCTATGTGTTTCCAACTCCTTGTCCATACTTTCCTGCAATTTCTGCACATTATTGCTATTATTATTTGCTTTCCTAGTATTTTGCCACCTCTCTTGTTCCTTCTCAGCATTAGCAAGATATTGTTCAGCATCTGCTTCTGGTACAAGGTTAGTTCCTCTCTCCTGGTAGTTTTCCATTCTTGGAACGCCTATAAGAGATTTGAGGAGAAGTTTAGAAGAGAAATAGACGAATTATAGGTTTAGAAGTTAGAAGAATAGAGACTTGAAAAGATAGATTTAAAGAAGATTTATTTATTTAAAAAAAAAAGAAGATTTATTTCTTTTTTTCCCTTTCTCATCATACAACTTAATTATTCATTTATACTAATAACTTAGATGTAGATAAATCATACATAATTAGACTTATTAAGTAGTCATAATGAGTTATCTTTAACTTCTCGCCTCTTCATTTTCTCAATGTCGTAACATTCCCTCCTCTTGGAATCAACCTTGTCCTCAAGGTTTGTAGTTTCTGGTGGCCGAGGTAGCGAGGACAAACCAAATTGGTTAGTGTAGCCATTAACATAGGGACACTTGTAATTCCAAAAAAAGATTAGTGAGGAAAATGGCGTGGCGTGTACATATGAAAATTTTGTGTGTTCTGAATCCTTTGTTGTCCACGTTATCAAAAACTCAAACCTCTTAGAATGTAAATGCTCGTCTTATTCTCCTCAAAATCACTATCTATGATAGTGTTTGATTTGATCAAGTCAGAATGGTGTGAGGAGATCATCTCCGAGTTAAAAATTTCAACCGGTGTCAACTGATGAATAGTCATCTCGGGTGGTTCAAAACGAATTATGAGGTCTTTGACAAAATTTTCCCATGTCGTTAGTTGCCAACTTTGTCACATCTCATAGTACCAATCAGCAGCTTGTTCCACTAGGTAGTTGTGAACAACACTGTAAGCTTTTGTTCGGAGGTCAATTTGTGTTGATCAAAAAAACTTTCTATTTTGCATATCCATACATTATGATTTTCGCCACCAAAGTAGAAAGCATCGGATATGGGTATATAATTAGCCATGTGAATTCGACTCTCAATGAAAGCACCAAATGATGCAATCTCAATATTGCATCGAATAACAAGAGAGAATTTAAGTAAGATAAGAGCTTTGAGGAGAAGTTTAGAAGAGAAATAAACAAATTATAGGTTAAGAAGTTAGAAGAATAGAGACTTGAAAAGATAGATTTAAAGAAGATTTATTTCTTTTTTCCCCTTTCTCATCATACAACTTATTCATTTATACTAATAACTTAGATGTAGATAAACCATACATAATTAAACTTATTAAGTGGTCATAATAAGTCATCTTTAACTTCTCGCCTCTTCATTTTCTCAATGTCCTAACAAACTATAGGCAGAGAGAAAACCTGCAACACAAACACTGACATGATGGCAGTTTCTGGGTACCTATTTAATAGTGGTTGCTTTCATGGAACCATTCATCGATCTTATATTTCTTCTATATTTTCACACATTTTTTGGACTTCCTCTTTTTGTTGCATGATACTGATTCTAGACCTTCTAGTAATCTTGGTCCTTCAAGTTCTAAATTAAAAGAGAATTTTTTCGGGCTTGTCAGTTTTCGTGATTTTTTTGAAAGAAGCAATAGAGTTGAAGTATAAAATATTTTATCTGTTGCCTTTATGGTATTTCATTTCATCTTCTTTGAACTATTATTTTCATCAAATTTAAAAACGTCGTAAAAGCTATAGATTTAAAATATTATGTTCTGATCAACTAGTTGTAAATGCTTGCCAAAGAATCATGAATTCTGAGTTATGTCTCTGGCATGGCAGACCATTAGGGATACTTCAGGTACCTGAAGTTCTTACTTGATCTGAAACTCCTCCATCACCCCTGCACAAAGTCGAACCGTTACGGAGTGTCAAAAAATGATCCAGGTTTGTAAGGTAGTAAGCATTATCATTTATCATTATATCTACTATAATCTTAATTTTTGCTGCCCCTCGAATTTGCTAATTCCTTAACTTGGCTAGCACGCTTGAGCTGAGTCGGCAAATAGGATTATATAGGATTTTCTAAACTATTAAAGGCAATAAGACATTTCAAGGTATTAAATCATTTTCTGATCTTAACTATTCAGATGGGGTTGGGATTAATCATCGTTTTGCTTGTATTAATCAGTAGTTTTATCAACTTGCAAAAACAAAGGCAAAGTCTTATATTTGGTTGAGCTAGTTGGCAGCCAGCTTAATCAATAAATCTTTTCAAGTCAATCACATAAGAATAATAATTTTAATCAAGGGGCGTTTATTTAACTAATACTTTAAGGTTGACTATGTTAGCAGAGGTCAAGTTATCTTAACATTTATTTATTTTGTCCTAATCAATCCTAGTAGCAGTGGTTAAGTAGAAAAGTATGCTATAATAACTAAAGATAATTATATATTCTAAAGTATTTCTAAAGCCACAGGTTATGTTTTACTATACCAATTTACTTGGCATTAGATACCCAAAAATAGAGTTTTCTGGGCTAGACAAGTGATCAGCTAGGTACTTCGTCTAGCCGAGAAATTGATACATAACTGCTGGGAGTGCCCTTATTGAATATCCACTGTTAAAGATCATGACGAATATTCCCAATTTGATGCCAAATATCAGTAGCAATGGACGTGGAGCCTTAGGTATATTATATCCAGTTGTCTTAATAATTGCAAGTATTGTTAATCAAGTTGTTGATTTTTATTGACAGTCAGCCACCATTAGTTGGATTCGATCAGCCTTTAAAAATTTTGGTGAGAAAACAACTTGGCGGAATTATTTGCATTTGTAAAACTGCTTATCCTTAATCTTGCAAGGAGAAGGAATAAAATAGTTACACTACTTTTATCAAATTCTATCCTGCAGCTTCCTGGCTTCTTCAGTGATTTTTTAAAAATTGGTTTTTTGAATTTTATTTAAGATCTTTGATATGATAGTAACTGGTTATTGTTCAATTTGCAGGTTTGTTTGCTAGCAGGGAAGAGATCCCAGTGACCCAAACTGCTAGACAACAAAGGGACCGACTTCAACTGCCCAAAAGTTAAAAAGCTTCAGATTTCAGCATCATTTGCAAAAAAGCAACAGATTGGGACAAAAAAGGTGCTTAATTGCCTCCATTTGGCATCATGAACCCAAGCATGCCAAAATAGAAACTTATCTTTATATCCCTGAGGTCAACATATAACCTATTTGATTTAAGAGCTGGATTTCAACAATACAAAATTCACAACACCCTCAATGGTGGTGCACTTTCCCTTAGCAATAACCTATTAAATACAAATGTAGAAATCACATATAATTAGATTTTAGAGACAAGTCCCAAACTTGCATCCCATCGTGGCAACCCATAGTCCTCGGCTGATTTCACGCAGATGATACTGGATTGTTGGAGGAACATTAATTAGCTAGTACAGTTCAAGTAAATTTTCTCTAACGACGAAAAATACAGCAAATGGAAACATCAATCTACATAAATGTGACAAAAATTAAGAAAAATTATCCATCACCATAGACTTCAAGAAAGCTGACACTAAATCAAACATCTCACCACATATACACACAGCCCAGCCAACAGTCATATGGTAGTTTTAACTCAAACAAATCAATAAATTCATTAGCAATCGTCAGTTAGGTCTTCATTGATCAAATGACCCGATTTTGAGTATGATCTTCTTCACCAAAGAAATGATGTTGTTGTTGCTGTTGATGATGGCGGTGAGGATTAAGAATATAATGATTTTGCATCAACAAAGGGTTATGATTATGAGGAAGATGCTGATCCAAAGGTTGAAAAAATCCTAGCTGTTGCATAAACCCATCTTCCATATCTGCAAACCCTGTCAAGAATCCACCTGAATCATTATCACCCGAACCACCAGACGATGAAGATGACCTCCATATATCGTCTTTCACTATTTCAACGTTGTTTCTGTCTACTCCATGATCAGACCTTTTATTCTTCCCTAAATCTGCCTTCTTATTCCTGTTCTTGATCGTTTTTTCTGGAGTGGAAGACGGTTTCCCGGTTAGGCGTTGGACAAGTTCCCTGAAGTTAGCAGGATCGGTCTTGATGATCTCCGGTGCGTATATGTGAATTATCCTTACCTGAGGTTTATTCTTGGACAAAATGGTTTGAGAATCTCTGTTCATTCTCCTCAAGATATTATTATTCTTGTTGGTAGTCATGATTTGATGATCCATGATGAGAGAAGAAGATAGAGAGATAGTAATTGCTTGTTGTGTTATTCCTTGGCTTTGTTTATATTGCTAGAGAAAAAGTCCAATTGTCTTTGTTTATTTATAAGTGTTCCAATCAAGTTTACTTATGTTCCAGGAGTAATTTTTTAACCCTTCCAAACCCTAAGCAACAAGAAATGTGGCAATTTCTTGGGTACCATGTCTACTTGCACGCTTGTATGGTTTTGTCAGTTTTGCCCCTTGGGTTCGATCGTACGGGTCAGTGTTGAACGTGGAGCTCTTGAAAAGCTAGCTCATTCCCACCCGTGAGCCTGACCATATAATCTATGTACTATCCGCTCATGCAATTCTCATTCCAAAACATTAAAGCCCTATAAAGTGAATGTACCCGAGGGTATTTTGGTCATTTGAGTAAAAAAATTGAAACCCAACAAGCTAGAGTAGGAGATTAAATTATGCATGGTTGATATTTATCTACAAGCTTTGTAATGAGATGAGGAAGCAGAGGAGGGCAAGAACGTGTGAGTGGGAGATGAAGTACTTGTGGGGATGACATCAAATCCGCGTGGTTTAGGGTTTCATCAAGAGAAAATGAAACAAATACAAAAATGCAATTCGTGGGGTTCCATTCTTGAAAATGTCAGCCATCTCTGTGTTAATGTATAGTAAATGAAGGTCAAGCCATTTTCTGAATGGCTACCACGTCAACTCGAGTACTACTAAATGTTTGTACTTTGTAACTGCTCCCCTTATCTCTTTTCAGGAGCTCACGTACAAGCAGGATTATTCAATTCATTATTCATAGTCATTGATCATGTGCGCACTCCTTTTTTGTTCGCTGCTAATTACTCCCTCTGTCCCATTAAGTTTGTCCACTTTCCTTTTTTAGCGTCCCCTAATGTTTGTCCACTTTCCTTTATTCTCCACCACACATTCTATTTTTTCACTTATTTACTTATTATTCATTTATTTTCAACCACATATTTTATACCTTCTTTCTATCTTAATTTGCGTGCAAATGTTGCTTTTGGACAAACTCACCGGGACAGAGGGAGTATATTGGAAACATTTCAGTTCCTACTTTATAAAGCCTACAAAATTGACCAGCATTAATAGAAACATATTCCACATACACTCATGACTGCACAACACAACATATTTGTTTGTTGACAAATTTTTCACTAAAAAACCAAACTATGAGTGGCCCTCTTGAGATTTAGTACATCAAACTTAATTTTGAATGTTTATGTAGAATATCTTGATTGCCAATAATAATTTTCTTTTAGTATAACATTCTCTACCTAAGAACCTTATGAAATTTGAAGATATTCATATAATTTGATCACATTCTAGCTCTTCAATAAATGGATGTTAAGAGAAATAAAATTGTAGTAAAAGTAATAGTGAAGGAAATATACATGGATGCTTTGATCCAAGAGATAACAATTATACTCATACACCATATTTTACGAGGAATATTTTTGATTATCTGAATGTAAAAAGAAATAATTTGTGAGTGAGTTTTGCTAGCTCAAACTGACGTTGAAACTGTTCCAAGATGGAGTCCTAAAGGATTTGGAATCCATGACTTAATGAGACAAATAGTACTAAAATGCATACTCTCCGTGGTACGGGCCAATCAAGCCCAAGTTTTTCTTTTTATTTTGATTCCCACATCGCTTTTTGTTTTGTTTAGGCTAAACTTGTAGTCATATAAATTACTAACCAATCCTTTGAAATTTTAATCTTTTTGAATCAATAAAAATCTTGAGTTTTACTCGGTTTATATCTGGTTTATCCAGTTATTGATAAGTGAATTTGTCGCTTGACGATTCACGCGGGCTTGCACTACGTCAGTTGGTAATCAGAGCAGGTTTATCCTAACTTTATATCACTGATATTTTAAAACCAAAGTTTTATTAGCATTTAGGATTTGCCTAAAGCTACACTATCCAAGACCTGTTTATCAGGATTGTTAAAGACCTGTTAATCAGAATTATTAGAGACCTGTTCAGCAGGATTACAAGAGACTTGTTCAAACTATGGTGGACTAACCATCAGTGTCTGCAGTGGATATCAACGTTCTAGCCGAGACGGTTGCTAGATTAGGTGAACAAGTGGCGGCTTTGACAACTGCTATGGCCAATCAACAAGGGAGGAGAGAAAAGCAACACCGTGGCAGAAGGGAAGATCAACCTCAATGGAGGAGAGAAGACTCACCCCCTCAGCGAATGGAAGAATAACGTCGCCAACCAACAAGAGTTGATTCTGATTCTGAAGATGAGCAAGAGACTGATGAAGAGTCTGAAGTTGGAAATCAGAACAATCATCATGATTATCGAGTTAAGGCGGATATTCTGTTGTTCTATGGAACAATGGGAATTGAAGAATTTTTTCTATTGGCAAATTGAAGTTGACAGATTCTTTGATGTCATGGAGGTTTCGGAGAGCAAGCATGTGAAGATGGTGGCTATTCGATTGAAAAGTACAGCTGCAGTATGGTGAGACCGACTTGTAGCCCAGCGGCGAGCTCACGCAATGAGGAACTTGGAACGCATAATTGATTTCCTTTAAATAGGTAATCATCTTTGGTATGAAAATCACCATAAGGATGTTGCAATTTGCACTTAGCCCGCACTTCTTTAAATTCTGGATCTTGATCATATAACTCCTTGAGCACTTCTAACCCCGTAATTTCTTGTGACAATGTAACAAGTAAAGGAGCTCTTCTACTTAACGCATCAACAACTTTATTCTGAACTCCTGACTTGTACTGAATTATGAACGAAAACTCTCACCCAACGAGCATGCATTTTGTTAATTATCTTCTGACTGTGAAGGAACTTCAATGCCTGATGATCCGTAAAAAGAATAAATTCTCGTTGAACCAAATAATGCTCCCACTGTCTTAAAGCTCGATAAACGGTATAAAATTCTTGATCATATGTGCTCCATTGTTGGCGTGCTTCACTTAGTTTCTCGCTGAAAAATGCCACCGGTCTTTTCTCTTGAGATAAAATAGCTCCAATGCCAACTCCACTAGCATCACACTCTACTGGAAAAATCTTGTCAAAATCAGGTGAAGCTAAGACTGGCGCCGTACACAACTTTTCTTTAATCAATGCAAGAATCCTACACAAACTTGGAGACGCATGAAGCAATTGGCGACAGAGAGATTCCTACCTGAAAATTATGAGCAGATCTTATACAGAATGTATATTGATTGTCATCAAGGAAGGAGAAGTGTAACCGAATATACTATAGAGTTCCTACGACTTTCTGAACGCAATGAATTGAAGGAGATAGAGAATCAGAAGGTGGCTCGTTATATCAGTGGACTCAAAGGATCTTTGCAAGAAAAGATGGAGCAGCAAACAGTTTAGACTGTGACAGAGGCATCCAACTTGGCACTAAAAGCAGAATTGATGGAGAAGTCCCCAAGAAATTTTCAATCTTTCCAGAGGTTTTAATCACGTGATGCGGTAGAAACCGGAATGAATAAAGAAAAGGAGATAACGAAGGAAGCATCTCCAGTGCATAAACTTGCAACCCGTCCAAATGATCCAGGCAAAGTTATAAGACCAAGAACCACAAATTCATATGCCAAACCAATGGGAGAAAAATGTTATTGTTGCGGCGGGGTAGGTCACGTGTCAAATGTTTGTCCATCGAGAGACACTGTTGCAGTCGTCACTCAAATGCCTACTCACAGCGATGAAGAACAAGGAGTAGAAGGTAATGATGAATACGCTGGCGTAGAGTTTGTCCGTAACGGGATCTTAAATTGCAATTTCTTCTAGGATCTCATTTATGTCCCTTAGATTACTTGCTAAGGAGACTTGCTTAACATTACTTTCCATATTTGAGAAGCTACAAGATGGAAGGGGACGTTTAATGGCTAAACAGTAGATTCGATGCATAACTATCATAAGTTTTAGAATGTTTTCGAAAATCTCTGCATCGTGTAAATTGCTGTTACAGCACTGAATCTGACCCAATTCAATTATACAACCTTATAACTCGATATATAAATACAAAACAAATATTGGCCCATCAAAGACCAATTAAGTACTGTTTTGTTTGTCCATTAAATTTCAGTTACAAAATATGTGCCATTAGATATTCTTGCTTTCTATAACCAGTTTACATTTAAAATCGAAACTCTACTTCTAAGGATAGGAATCTCTTAGAAAACATAACAATGAGTAGTATACTAAGAATATTAGACGACGCGAACTCCGGCGAGCCAGAGCAGTCATTAAATGGTTAATCAGCAAATACCACTAGTCTTCTTTTTGTTCAATACAAACTTCTTCCAAGCAGCAGTTATTTCCCTCTGCACTTCAATTACACTCTTCTTCACAACTCCATTTGAACCTTCTTCAGTTGAAATTAAAGATAGTTTCGCTTGGACTCTAGCAGGAAGAGTGTCCATCTCATGTAATACCTTCTCGATGTCTGCGACAAGACGCTCAGCTAGAGTACGAGAAAAGTCCTCTCTAATGACTACACGCAATACTGTAATGTGTTGTGCATCTGGTGGCATGGTGTAAGCTGGCACAATCCAACCGAAACGTCTCAGTGTTTCGGAAATTTCAAATTCATTGTGACGACTGCTGTCCTTTAACGAGAATGCCACTAGTGGAACACCATTGTCTTTCGAGATAATGTTGAATTTGCCTGTTTTTTCAAGACCCTCTTTTAGTACCATTGCGTTTTCTTGGCAGTTCTCCATGATGTTCCTGTATCCCTGCATTACATGTTCGGAACACAGTTTTAGACCAAATTCGACGATGCAGAATTTCATAAAGCTGGCAATTTTTCTTATCAAAATACCTCGTGACCAAGGCGAATAAGCTGATAGTATTGAGCAATAATCTGGCTTGAACCTGAAATATAACGTCCAAGATCAGATTAGCTGACGAGAACCTTAAATATCGTGCGCGAAAAAATAATTTGAGAGATTTGAAGTGATCAAATAGTTACTTACCTTTGGAGAAGTTAAGTGTGAATGTAGGTTGATCAGCTCCAAGGTAGTTGATATGGAAAATGAGCTCATCAGGCAAATCAGCTTTAGTCCTCCAAATGACCCAACCAATACCAGCATACACAAGTCCATACTTGTGACCACTCACATTGATACTCTTCACCCAAGGCAATCTGAAGTCCCATTCCAACTCAGGGTAAATAAATGGAGCTATGAATCCACCGCTAGCCGCGTCCACGTGGATGGGAGTATCCCAACCAGTCTCTTTGTTCTTCTTATCCAGCAAGTCATTAAGTAGCTTCACATCTTCAAACTCTCCGTTAAGCGTTGAGCCCAAAATTGCTGCGACACATATAGTGTTTTCATCGACCATCTCAACTGCTTTTTCCGGGTCCATTACGTAGTAGCCTTCACTTAGCTTTACTTCTTTCAATTCAACCTCAAAATATCTCGCAAATTTTTCCCAACACACCTGACATTTTTTAAAAATCAGCGTTGCCTTGCGAGTCAAGTAATTAAAAACTTAAGGCAAGAAAGTATCGAAAGTGAAGTTACTTGAACATTGGCACCGGTGACAATGTTGGGCTTATCATAAGGCTTGCCAGCTGCTTTCATCTTGTTCTGCCAATTTCTCTTGAATGCCAATCCTGCTAACATTATAGCTTCTGAAGATCCGACTGTTCCGACACCCACGGCCGTCTCAGACTCTCCCAGTGGTGCATTGAACAAATGTGCAATCATGTTAACACACCGGTTCTGCAAAGTACGTACATTTTTTGTAACCTTTAGAGCCAAATTTGGGTGATAACAATAGTCAACTGATTTCAGGTAAAAGCAAGCAAACAATCAACTAAGTTGGTTCAACCGGTTTAGATTTCATGATTATTGGTTCAACCGGTTTAGTTGGATGAAGGTTGTGTTAGAAAAATATATATTAATTCGTATAACTTAATGCGAACAATTATAAATAAGATAAAAAAATATAATGCGATTTTAATAATAACAGCTAGTAAAGGGTAATACACTAATTATATGAAATACTTCTCAATAAATATTAATTAAATGTGAGGTATGTTGTGCCTCTAAAAAGAACAGCTTTTAAAGTGGAATTTTATACTTTTTAAATAGTGGAGATACTTTTTAATTTTAAAAATCAACTTAAGTGGAATTTTGATTATGGAGCATATATGCTTTAAAGTAGACTACACAAATCTACAATCATGGAAAATATTAGCTAGGGTCTATAAAAGAATCAATTTGTCTGATAATCACTTGTCATCTTTATGTTATTTAAGATTAAAATGTCTTGATTTTCAAGATGTGGTGGAGCTCAACGAACCATTTAGTGTCAACCATATTGTTTTTTACTGTCAAGAAATTGAGACATGCCTCAGTTGGGGTGTACCTGAAGTTCAGTGGTGACGGGGTACTCATCCATGTCAACATAGTTCTTGTTGATTGAAGCCATGATCAGCTTGTCACACTCCGGCTCCATCCATGTTGTCACGAATGAAGCCAAGTTCAGCCGTGGGTTTCCATCCAGCATTAACTCATCGTTTATGATTTGGTATGCTGCCTCCTTCGGGATTGAGTTTTCTGGCATACGAAACCTGATCATATATATTTATCGACTCATCAGTTAATATTAGTAAATATTAATCGATCTTCGTTCTGACCATTCATTCAGTCTGGAAGAAAAGGGCATACCTTGGAAGTGAGGTCCGGACGTATCGGGAAGCGAACGTCGAGTGGATAGACCCATCGGAATCGGAGGAAATTGTTTTGGAAAGAACCATACTTGGCTTACTGATGATCAATGAAACAAAAATGTATGAAAGAGATTATTGTGTTGAATAGTTTGTCCTTCAACTCAACCATTGCACTACTTTATATAGCAAAAGAACATCATTAAATGATTTGTAAAGCGTTCACATTATGAAATATAATACAATTCAAAACACGTTGAATTGGTAATGCGTGGTGTTTGTTTTCTCTGATGTACTTAATTTTTTAAATAAACCACGTCTCTGACTGTAACCATTATACACATTTAAAATGACTAGTAAATGTATATATTTTCATTAATAAAATGTCAATAATTTGCATGTTATTTTGGTGCGAATCAGATCCAGATTTTCAGGTTAAATAGAATAATACATTGAAAAATATAAATAAAATTACATTAGAAATAAGAGAAGGGTTAAGGGAGCATATGGATTTGATTAGGAATGGGAAATGTCCAATTGTCATTTAAAAAGTAGTACGTTGAAAATGATTGATTAATATAAATATCCAAAACGCCATTGTTGACAATCTTCAATGTGAAGACTTCAATTTCATTCTACATTTCCTGGCTGCCGGTCGTGTAGGGTTTGTTCCCTACTTTTGATGTTTGAGTACTTTGTTATGAGAACAAAGAATACATTAAATCTAATGAATATGAATATGCATAAAACAACCATAATTATTATTACTAATCTATGAAACAAATATATTTACAAGCTAATGAGATTTGATAAAATGCGATCAACGGATGTAAAGTGGGCTTGACGAGTCCAACAAAACATATGAATTTACATGATTAAAACTTTATTTACAATTGAGGCAATATTTGTTATTACTGCAATTTGGATGTGTTTGACTTGGATTTATCATTTATTCAAAGTCTCTTCACTTATAGGTGTAATTAAGGAAAATGGGTGGAAACGAAAAACAACAATAAAAAATTATATTTGATTTTTGCTTGGTTTTGGTTGTCATAAAATATCAAAGAAAAACGAGGAAATTCGTTTGGTTGTTTTTACATTAAATTCCATTCATCGAATTCATACATACTTAGCTATTAAAACAAAATTTTGGCACTAAAAATAGGTCATACGTTACTTAAGAAATTATTTTTCCAAACGAGTGAGTGAATCCAATGACCTAATTTGATTCATTTGAATGTTGCAATTAAAATTTGATTTTATTGAATTTAGTTGTTAGATTTGTCAATTTTTAATATAATTTACTCTCAAACTATTAATCAACAAATGATATTTGTGTATCGCAATCTTACTAATATTTATAAACACTTTGGTAATGTATATTGGTTTTAGATTATGCTTTTATTCGTGTGGATTACTAAGCACGATGTGAATGAAATAAGCATCACCGTTAGGAATATGGAATGATCCCATGGCATTATTGCAAAAGTTTGATAAAATACAAAGGTCCCCCAATCAGTCGTGAGTTGTCAGCCATTGAATGTAAATGGCACAAAGTTGACAAGTTCCCTTTGACAAAGGCCGCCTGCTGGCAATTAATGAGACTTAATGCATTGAGTTTCAACAGATGAAAATCAAAGCTACAACTTGTTATTCAACCGTAATTCAAAGCCTACCGGGCTAGCTGAAATTTGGCTAGCTGAATCTCTCCATTAGGTTTGTGTCTGTGCTTGAAAGTTGACATGCATACCATTCTGCTAATTAAGGTTTTGATGGTGCGTCGATCACAGTTACGAATCATGCACAGTCAAAGGCTGATGTGTTTGGCTTTCAACGACTTCAGGTGATCGATGCAGGTCATAAACACACATGCATACCCTTATTTTTATGATTCGTAGAAAACTAGCTTAAAATTATGTGTTTAAAAACCTGGTTGTCAAAAGGGCAGACACATGGTGCTTTTTTAAAACGAAAATAAGACAGACGGCCCCATGTTTTTTTTCAGTCAAGGCAAATAACACAAACTGGTCCAAAATGAGAAATGAAGAATAGCCCTTCCCTTCATGGTCCTTCACTGCTCATGGAACAAGTCACAAGGAGAAAAGTAGCTGGTCCTGGAAAACATCACGCATGGACCCGTTCAACAAGGAGAAGAATATGATTAACTAACTATAATGCAGAAAAAAACGAATACTCAATTTTAAGTTGTTTTCTTGGACTGTACTGATACCACACTAAATTATACCCATCTACCGAACTAATCCCTCGTAACCTAGCCAGTGGGTTGAATTTGTTGGATCTGTTTTTTTGAATTCAGAGTACAAATAGCTTGCCTGCAGGTATGGATAACACACTGCGTGGCTTATTTTAGAAAATTCTATCAAAAATCAGGCCTGACAGGCACAGGTGGTCATCTCGTCTTACTCATTTAAACAATTAAAGCTAAACACAATCAAATGACTAGTTTTAAACTGAGGTTAAAAGACATACCGTAGGAGTTCATGCACTGAATCCTAGTCTTGCTTTCAGCTCCTCGGCAACTGCATCTATGAACTCTTCAGTGTTCAAATATTGATCCCTGGTTACCCTGTTCCATATCGATGTTTCCCAGATTCACATTCAGTGTCAAGAAAACTGAAAATGAAACAAATCCATCTTCTGTCCACAAACTGTGCAATGTGCACTAAAGCACTTACTTAGGTCCATGAATGAGTATTGCCAGGTCTTTAGTCATTTTGCCTGATTCCACTGTACCAATGCAAGCTGCTTCGAGTTTCTCAACAAAATCAGCTAGCTTTGCATTGTCATCCAACTTTGCTCTATCGAAAAGGGATCTCTCATTATCATTGCAAACGAAACCTCTGATGTAGTAAATTGCACGTGTATTTAAGTAAGAGATAAAATACCTATGTGCAAGTCCCCGTGACCAAGCAAAGATTGAGGCTATGCTGTTTGTACTAGTTTCACCACCTTTCTGATGTACACGGTAATGACGAGTAACTGTGCCATGTGCTGCTTCAGACTCTATAGTCTTCCCATCCGGACATACCTACATCAAAATTTTAATACAGTAAACAATTGAACTTGTAACTGGAATCATGTTCCATTTAAAAGAAATAGCTATAATTATTGAAAGGCAATGAACAACCATGCTATTTGGATCTAATAATTGTTTTCAATGGATATGGAATAAAATAACAACTGCGCACACAAGTCAACTTAAAGGTACGAAACAAAGCCATTAGCTATCCATGTATTACACAATTTCACTTTACAAGGTATCAACATTCTAACAATCATCATAAACAGTGTATATGATAGAGCTTGCGATCTGCATACCAAAACTGATGTCATTAACCCAAGAGATCCAAATCCTGTCGAAATGAAACAACAGTGACGTAAGGCACTCATAATACATATAGGTAATCACAACCGTGGATGTATGCATTATCTGTTAGAACCTTGAGCTAAGAAATCGCTCTGCACATCTCCATCGTAGTTCTTGCATGCCCAAACGTAACCTCCATCACTCTTCACTGCATAAGCAACCATGTCATCTATGAGGCGGTGCTCATACCTGCAGGATCCAAAATACGAAATAAACATGACTATTATAAATTAATTATGATGGGTAGATACATGGAACACATCTTACCAAATACCAGCTTCCTCAAATTTAGGCTTCCAATTAGCTTCATATACTTCCTGGAATATGTCTTTGAATCTTGGAAAAAGTATGTTGAAAAAATTATAATGATATTACGGGGATTACGCAATCAGAATAGTCAAAAGGGAAAACAAATGTTAAGTCTCAGTCATCTGCTGTAATTAGAAAACTAAATATCTGTCTACAAAATATTCATACAAGTACGCAAACATGAGGAATCATGGGAAAACTTGCAAAACATAAATACAGCAAGGGAAGTTCCGAATTACTCCCATCAATAATTATACAACATACCTTCCATCATATTTCTTGAGGATGGTATTTTTGGTACTAAGATACAGTGGCCACTTCTTCAAGTAAGCAGTGTTCATTGAAGCCTCAGCAAATGCGCGAATGGACTGCATTTTTAAAATAAAATTAAATAAATGGAAACTAATGACAGTAAGTATATAGAAAATGGCTATTCAAAATAATAAGTGAGAAGTACTAAAATTCAAATTAAACCTCGTCAGTATTATACATAGCCTGAGCGACACCGCCTTCACCAGTATATTGATAGACTTCCAAGTCCGTAGTTTCGCCACCTCCTTCAGGTACTGAAAAGGGACGTTTTATCAGCATCAAGTATCAATTAGTATAAAATAGAAATACATCAGTAGGTTTAACGTCATTTCGAGTGCTATTAAGCTGGCAGTAAGAGTCATAATCACATATCAACTAAAGCTGAGAAGTGACAAGAGTTTTACCAAAAACTAGTCTAAGCTTCCCAGGCCCTTTTACAACCAAATCTGTTGCCTTATACTGATCACCAAAGGCGTGCCTCCCAATGCATATCGGTTTCGTCCACCCTGGAACCAAGCGAGGGACATTTTTGCAAATGATTGGCTCTCTAAAGACAGTGCCTGCAAGAAAATCATTAATTCATCAAAATCCAGTTAACAGAAAACAATACACTACACCATATAGAGTCCAATCAGCGATCTCACCATTCAGAATGTTTCTGATAGTCCCATTAGGACTCTTCCACATTTGCTTCAAACTAAATTCCTTCACTCGGGCTTCATCTGCAGATAACCAAAACGATGACATGTTTATCCCCATGATCTTGAAAATACTATCTGCATTCAGATAGTTGACTGAGAATCATGTACCTGGAGTGATAGTTGCACACTTGATTGCAACATTGTACCTGCAGTCAGATATTCTCCGTAAAAATGTATTTTTCTTAGCATAATATAAATCTGTGCATAGAAACTTGAGCAAAATATTACAACTGGAGAGCACCATGGTCCTTCACAAATCGCTATCGAGAATAATTTTTTGGAAGTCATGCGTTTACCTTTCTCGCAAAGGAAAGTTCCTCGGATGGGTACATTACAAAAAATCAACCCTTAAAAACTATTCTTAAATTTAATATTTTTACTGCATTTACAAACACTAGAAACTGGTTACTCTGTGTCTGGAAGAAAAGTCTTCAAGATGATTATTCTTTAAAAAATGCAACATGCAACTACTTTGCAACTTACTTAAGTGTAGCTTCAGCACTTTCAACCGTGACTTTGTCATCAGTGGCATCACGATGTGGAAGGCCGAGATCAAAATACTTGATATCCAAATCAAGAAATGGGAATATAAGCTGCACACATAACGTACGTTTATAGCTGCATAAAAAGAACTACAATCTAGGAACTTGAAGCAAAACTGACAAAAAAAATATTTCAAACGTGCATCATCACCTTATCTTTAATTGACTTCCAGAAAACCCGAGTCATCTCATCACCTACAACATACAAACGAACTTGCAGTCAGAGTTGATTCAACATTATCTCCCTTCATTATAAGAAATTTGAATCAAACTGACCAAACATTCACAATCTGTCACACTCAAAAAGCCACAAGGTTCCTTTGTATATCATGTTAGTGTATAAATCAAGTATTTAGCAACTTCACTTCCCTTGCTTCAGTCAAAACCATGTATCTACACAACTACTTAAAACTATACAGTACTGCCGATATTAAACCGAATCAGATCCGTAAAGCTTCTGGTGTACAAACGAGAGTACATGATCGGCTAATCGAACACAGATCTAATCGGATCGATTGTAATTTATCAAAGAGCGAATTATATTAGTGTACAGGGGAGAATCTTGACGTCCATCTCGACGATCGATTGGCGGACGTTGATCTTAGCGAACGTCATTTCAGTAGATCTGCACGGTGGGAGGACGGAGGCGACGAGGAGAGGAAGAGTAGGTGAAAAGACGAGAAAAGTGGTTAGAGCGAAGAATGCGGAAGTTGTTTATATAGAAGAATAGTGTGGTTGTGGGGTATTGAAGCTGGAGGGAGAGTAGCCGCATACCGATTTGAAGGGTAAAAATGTCAACATGGTTGGGATTGGAAATTGAAATGTGTGATCTGTTTGCATTAAAGTTTCATGTCATATACTCATATGCTTCAAAAAATCGACCTCTTTGAGATTTGGTAATATTGCATTACAAGGTAAAGATCAAGATTGTAGAATACGATCTCAGCCGTTAATTTTTAATAATTCAACGAATGAGATTAAAAATAAATAATACCTTTAAATCCAACCGCTTCATGTTTTTTAAAAATTCAACCATCAATTTTAATTAAAACTTACTTTAATTTCAGTCGTTAGATTAATTAAATCAACAATTCAGATTTTGTCATTCTATCTTACGATAAACTAATATCTCACATAATCCTAATCGAAGTCGTTTAAATGTTGTTGAAACAGTAGAAGTGGTGGTGGTTTACTGATTATGTTCTTGGTCCAACAACCAAAAGGGCTTAAATTCTAGTCGTCCTTATGTAAACGTCAATAACAAATTTAATGTATCGGATGATTTTTACTAAAATCTTGATTATTTTGTGTTTTACACCCACTTATTTTTAGTGTGCAGAAAATTACCCCGATCACAACTTTTCCTAAATCCCTAGTGAGCAGTTGATTTGGTTCAAACTCAAAGGGAATAGCAAGTAGAATTTATAAGACGTGCAGTTTCAAGTGTATGTAACTCTGCCTCAACGACAGCGTTCTTTCAACCATACGGCATACAGCCTAAAGGTTTCATGCATATGGTCCCCATGATTGTGATACGTCTTTCATACAAGTCAATATATCTGTTTCGGAACAAACAATGTTTAACCAAAAATATCTTACAAGTTTGGCATGTAAGGATTTGGGAATGAATAGATTTGATTTGAGCTTTGGACTGGTGCACAAGTGGCCAGTGGGTGTCAAAAGTGCACTGGATATTTACCCTTGCCCAAACATCCAAGTACGATGTGTGCTATTCAAATGCCTCTCAAGGATATGGTGCACCATTTATTAGATTCAGAAAATAAATGGTGATGGTGATTTCTAAACGGTTCCAGGTGGGGCTGCCGTGACTTGTAACCCTTGGTGCTTGTGAAGGGGCGTGTTTGCGGCCACGTAGAGAATTCTGGCGAGATTGTGACGTTAGCTGGATTGTAATGGAGTCATAATGACAATAATTAAAGTTCAAATGAGATCCTACGTTATCTGAGAATCTGGATTCAAGTTATTATAGTACGGAAGTTAAAAACAATTCTCCATAATATGTCATATCACTCATATTTCACATACAAACTTAATGCACATACAAATTTTGTACTCCCTCTGTCCCATAATGTTTGTCCATTTTGATTATTATACTCTCACAAATAATCAAAAAGGTGGACAAACTTATAGGGACGGAGGGAGTAATATTTAGCCTCCTACAACTCTTCATTGCTAAATGGATATTCAGGGATAAGGAGTGTCAAAAATGGTGCAGTGTTATATGCATCCGGCTTCGATATATACATTAATGTTCTAAAAGACAAAAATATTATTAGTTTTGGAACAAGATAAAGAATTAATCGTCATAGATATTTTGATGATTCTTACGAAATTACCAAAAAGTGCGGAAGGTCTGGATGATATTTTTATCTTTCTTAATTAGAATCATACTTTTGAGACACAATGGAAGAAATTGATTCCTATATGAATCACCCATTCGCAGGGCCGGCTCAAGTGTTTGGAGGCCTGAGGCGAGATTGAAATAGTACCCTTGATTTATATAAAATTAATAATTTTTGTGGCCTTTTCAATATAAATTTCTGATTTTTTCTCTAAAAATGTGGCCTTTTGTAGTGTAATTTTTTTACTAATGAGAATGGGGCCTGAGGCAGTTGCCTCAATTTTTAGCCTATAGAGCCGCCCCAGCATTTCCGAGTCCATAATTTTAAGGTATACAAACTGATGCATGAATAATATGTATTTGGTACATGAGTAATATTTTGGGTGGCATACACGATTTAGTTCCTTAAATTAATAGTAATAAGCAGAAGTTGTATACTGGTAATATTGATTGTTATCCATAGTTTAAAAAATTGTTTAATCCTTTGTAAAATCGTTTAGTTCCTTTGTATCAACCATGCTCTGTACTGTGTTCTAGTTAGTAGTTATGGGGTGTGAGAATTTCATGTCTTGCGTCTGTATTATGTATTTGCATTGATCATTTTCCCGTCATTTAAAGGCTCATCTAGATAAAATACTTGTCTAATGCACAACTCCAGCTATGATGCATAAACCATGTAGCTTCTCTTTGCGGATACGCAAGAGACACAGCAAATTAAAGACACTAGTAAGCCAGTTAGTCTCATTGTATGATATTCCGTTATAATACATAGGCAGCTGCTTTCATTAACTGTTATAATGGGATATAGCAATACTGTGTCCCCCGTGTTGAATGTTGAAATTTGTGATGGAGGAACGTGTCAGTTTTGGCTTTAAATTTCGTGTATCAAAATTTGATCATGTCATTCTCAGAAAAAACTTGTATTGTGAGAGCTTTGTTCAATGCCTTCAGATAGCTACTCATTTGTAATTACCATTTTTGTGAGACTAAGTAGTTTTTTTGCTAGTTTTGATTAGGATGTGGTGTATTGTGTGGTTTAATTCAACATAGTCATTTACAATAGGGTTAATTACGAAAAACCACCCTCATAATAGGAGATTTTTCACGGCACCATCCTTATAATGTGATATTACAGTAAACCACCTCTTTCTCTGCTCCGTTATCATTTAACTACCTCTCTGTTAACAGAGGTGGTGAAGTGATAACGGAAATGATTATAGAGGTGGTGAAGTGAAAATTTATTTATTATACGGGTGGTGTATTATAATAAAAATAATACTATTATATTAAAATTTGAAAATATTTAGGGGAATATTTGACGGAATAGTGTCGAGGTGGTTAAATGATAACGGAATGATAAAAAGAGGTGGTTTACTGTAATATCACATTATGAGGGTGGTTCCGTGAAATACCCCCTATTATGAGGGTGGTTTTTTGTAATTATCCCTTTACAATAAATTAGGTCTTATAAATTTTCACCACAAATGACTGCTTCCTCACTCAGTCATTTGTATGATTTATAATACCCTTTATACGCTTCAGTAGCTGTTGGCAGATTGTGTATATAAATATAGAGGTTGTATCCTGTGGATCCATTTAATTTGGTGGACTCGTGAATCCCCTCTTGCATCCGTTGATTGCATTTTTTGGATGCATCAGATTGCGCCACGTATGTGCATTTGTCATGTGGACATCACGTGTGCATCGCATGCAAAACATGTGCAAGTCACGTGCTTCATTAATGCGTTGACACAATCTGGTGCGTCCAAAAAATACAATCAACGGGTGCAAGAGGGGATCCACGAGTCCACCAAATTGAGAGGATCCACATGATACATTTCCAATAAATATATCTTTCAGAATGTTCTCAGTCTGTAGAATTAATACGTTTGTACCGTTGTTTCCAACATTTGTTGTACCTGTAATCCTTATAGGGAAAAGTGAGCATTGTCGGAAAGATAAAACTAGAAATTCCCGACGGTGCTGTCATCCATATCAAGGTATGAACATTCATTCTTCTCCATGTGGTTTGAAGGCTTGAATTTATTTACATTTCTCCTATGGTTATTGTGAATGATCAGAAAATCAATGGCCCTGAAGACCTGTAAGAAATTTGGTAAAAAAGAGATGAGATAAAAGTACTAACAGAATAGTGGTGGCATGGCATTTACCAACATATGATGCATATAGTTGAATTACAGCTATACAAAACACTAGCAAGTAGAGGCAGAGCCCGTGATCACACCACATCCCATTATGCATGTTTCACCATTTTGCATATCTAAATTCTCAGCGTGCTGTGCACTCACATGATACCCATACTGCTCTATGGTAATAGTAGTGCATCCACTGTATTCTTTACTTAACTTCATATCTATGTAAAAAATTACACATATGGATTCATCTTTTTCGGCGGATTTGTGAATCACACTTTACATCCGTTAATTGCATTTTATCTATACACGAGATTGTGCCACCACATTATTGAGACATGTGAGTTGCACATGATTTCTCTAATTTGATAAGTAATGACTTTGATGAATTTGAAAATGAACTTTTGTAGTTAAACTGATCATAACTACTGACGAATATTTTCTAATATTTGAGTTTATCATGTATCCGAACTATTAAAGGAGGAACCCATGTAAGTGGTGATAGAGAATGCTTCACAACACATACCATAGAATTTATTAAGCAGCTGATTTAATCAATAAGGAGCAAAAGTTCATAAAGAAAATGACAAATCCAGCTGCTTCCATTCCATAAGTCACAGTCTTCCACTACTCAAAACTCAATATGAAAATTCTAAAACCATAACTACATGTGAGCTTTTGTTTTCTTCTCTTTTGTTCACGGGATATATACATTTTAAAAAACAACAAAGACTAAAAAGTGTCTCAACAAACAAATGGCAAGCCTCCTAAAATTATTGGTTGTATAAATCTTTGTACATATCTGTCTGTTGATCTCACTTGTCCACATTGCAGAGATCAACAACATAGGAAAATATCCAATGGCATTTGCATCTTCTACCACTTCTACACAAATCCACAATTCTCATACCTTCTGCTTCTTGCTTTTCCTTCTAGCATGGGATCAGGGAAGTTTAATGACCTTGGCCTTTGACGCTACGCCTGCCGCTGTCAAAGCTCCTCCAGGGAACATTTCCAGAGCGGAACTAGCGGTGGGATTCCACATTTATTATGGACAGAGTTTTAAGGTCATCAAAAATGCTGTTGATAGCAAAAGCTATCTTCTTATGCAGGTAGCCTTCAGTTCCAAGTTTGTGAATGATTTTGTTTATTTTTGAAATGGAACTTTTTGGACAATGCAATATGAAGAGTTGATGTATTGAACAGGGAAGTTCAAGGATGGCTACAAGGACAAAGTATTGCACTACAAGGATAAAATCATTTGTGATCCCATTGGCTAACTTTTCTGCGGACACCGTTTCGTTCCCAGGTAAAAATACTTATAATAACCACTCCGAACAATTTTCACTTTTAGCATAATGTGTTATATGTGCCGTGACTTGCGAGAACTTATGTTAACTTTGCTTTTTTTGTGTTGTGCCATTTTCAGTTTCATTTTTTGAGGTGAGGATTCTAAGCTTTGGCAAGTAAGTTGTAATCATACATTTTTCGTTACAGTTGTCTTTGTTTTGTAACTTGAGAGACTGATGTTGCAGCTACTAGGACTATTAGGAAGCATGAAGGGGATCACATCAGACTCAATAGCGTCCGAGTGTGTTTTGAAAGCTTACAAAACAGGACAAATTGAGAAGGTGAACAACACTTCACCTCAGCAACTTGCAGAGTTTGCAGCTCATTTCATCACCAACACAGATCAGCCTCAAGCTTGTAATTTTGCCACATTTTCTCCTCAAGTAGAGGACAGTGCTCTACAGGTAATCCGCTAAAAATGCCATCGGAAAAGTATAATTTTCACAGCAGTTTATCACGCATCATGCTTTATTTTGAGTTACAGAGAGCAGAATGGATCAAATATATTGGAGTTTTTGCAAATCTTGAACTCAGAGCAAATCAAGTATATGATCAAGTAAGTAGTCTGCCACACTGCCCCTTGTTAGGTTTTTTTGAAAAAAACCCATCATTCACTCAACTTGTTCCTAGTTACTGTGCAACATGGTAACCAACAAACATATCGGTTTCTTAAAATGACAGGTGAAAGAAAATTACATGTGCCTGACCAACCTGGCAGCCAAGCGAAGGGAATCCACATTAAAGCCATCAGTTGCTTGGATGGCATATGACGATGTAAGCGTCTCAGTAACTACTTTATTCATCCATTACCCGAGTCAAAACTGTACTTAAGCATATCTTGTTCAGATTTTGATTTTATAGAGGATAATTTTGTTGAGGTATTTGGTTGCAGGGTGTCTGGTCCTTTACAAGCGAAATGTATAAGTTGCAGGTACAATAAGTTTGTGTTTTTTGAAAAGTTGTTTATGTCATTTAGAATTTCTTTTAAAGTTTGTCCGATAACTCTAACCGTTCTCTTATGATCAGTATATTGTAGATGCAGGAGGAGAGAATTTCGATACCTCCATAAGTAAGATGTCTTACAATATTTCCATTCCAGAAGACCTTGATGAATTTCAAGCAATATTATGTGTAAGCTTCTATTGTGTACGTTTTACAAGAGTT